>JAQQSW010000904.1:0-25461 GCA_028646575.1 Pseudocheirus occidentalis
AAAGGGTGAAATCATAAGTAAATTAGGGGAGCAGGGGAAAATGTACCTGTCAGACCTATGTATAAGGGTAGAGTTTATGTCCAAACATGAGATAGAGGGTATAGCAGGAAACAAAGTGGATAGTATGGATTACATGAAATTTAAAAACTTTTGCACAAATTAATGCAGTCAAAATTAGAAGGAAAACAGTAATCTGGGAGAAAAATTTCAGTGTTTCCCTGATAAATGTCTCATTTCTCAAACACATAGAAAACTCAGCCAAATTTATAAAAATAAGAGCCATTACCCAGTTGATAAATGTTCAAAGGATATGAAGAGGCAGTTTTCAGAAGAAGAAATCGAAGCTATCAAACAGTCACATAAAAAAATTGAATTGTTCTAAATATCTCCTGATTAGAGTATGGGCTGGGGAAGAATTCACTATGCTTCAGCAAGACTTAAAAAAAACAGTTTAGCAGTCATGATCACAGAAAAAACAACAGCAAGGAAGTCACCATTAAAAGATGTAAACTGGTAAACTACATTGAAGTCTGGAGTACGATAGATATTGATGGTTAATATACGTGAATTGAATGGCATAGCATCTAAGTACTTAAAAAACATTAACTGAATTACATGGAGAAATATACAACTAAACCATAATAATTGGTGATTTTAGTGTGGCCCTTTCACTACTAAAGTAATCTAACAAAAAGATAAAAAAAAAATAAAGGTTAAGACATAAATGAGAAGGACCTGAGTTTAAATCCAGCCTCAAACACTTAACACAAAACTAGCTGTGTGACCTTGGGCAAGTCACTTAACCCCAATTGCCTTACCTTCCCTCTCCAGAAAGCAAAAAATTAAAAAATATTTAGGGGCCGCGAGGAGGCACAGTGAATAGAGCACCAGCCCTGGAGTCAGAAGACATAAATGAAATTTTAGAAAAGATAGATATGCTAGATCTCTGATGATTACTCGATGGGAATAGAAAGGAATTTACAAATACTCTGTGTATGTATCACCTTTAAAAAATTGGCCATGTGCTGGGGCATCAAGTAAAGAAAAATCTCAATAACAAAACTACTAAAGCAGAAATATTATACATATCAATTGCATATAACAACACAATTATAATCAACAGATAATGAATAAAATTCAAATCGAGATTAAATTAATAAAATAGGGGATCAAAATCATAAAAATAATAGATGCTTTTTTCATGAAATAGAATGACAAAATTGTGACACAATATACCAAAATTTTGGGGGGATGCTGATAAAGCTGTCTTTAGGGAAACGTTTATATATTTATACAAAAGATCAGATAAATGAAAAAGACATGCTAGTAAGAAAACTAGAAAATCATTAAATCATGAAGTCGCTACTAGACAAAAAAGATATTTTTGCAATGAAAGGTGATACAAACCAACCTGAAAGAAAAAAAAAACTTTGAATTGATGAATAAAACAAAAAAATACTAACTTTTTAAGTGATAAAATAGATTTTAAAAATAGGGAAATAGGTATTAGACTTGTGATTTTATTGGTTCATGTAATTTTCAAGTGAAAAATCTCTCTAACAATACACTTCAATACTTTCTCTGCAACTCAGAAGTCTTTGAGAGTTGCCTATAGCACTGAGTTTTTGTTGTTGTTCTGTTGTTGGGTTTTTTTCCAGATCATATTATCAGAAGCTGGATTTGAATGTGATGTACTCTTTACTTCAATGTCAGCTGTCTATCCACTATATTTTGTTTCCCAATCATTACTGATTTATAAAATATCTTTGCAGAAAATATCCTTGACCCTTCACCCTCCCTCACTGTCCTCTTCCCAACCATATCCATTCAATTGCTGTCTTTTTAATTCTACTTCCACAACTGCACAACTGCTCTCTTGTCCATCACAATCTCTCTACTAACATAACCACTGTTCTAGATCAGGTCTTTCTCACTTCTTACTTGAACTATTGTACTAGCTTCTTAATTTCTGTTCCTCCAAGCTGTGGGACTTTCCATGATCTCATTAGAGTCCTTTAACCTCTTCTGTGCATCCTTTACAGATTCCCATCTAATATTCACAAAGCAGGCTGATCACACCATCTCCCTATTTAAGGAGATTCAGTCACTTCCTACAGCCTCTGTAATAAAATAACATCCTTCTTTTCATAAGTCTTTTTTCAATCTAGATTACCATATTTTGTAGATATTTCATATTTCCAACCCCATATTGTGCTCTCTGCATTCTAGCAAATCAGGTTTACTTGCTGTTTTCCATACTAGGCATTTGATTTTCTAATTCCATACCTCTACACAGGATATAACCCAAGCTTATAACAGCTACTATCAGGGGTGTCTCCTTTGATCTCCTCTGTCATGGGTAATTCCCATTGATATAAGCATGCCTTCAGGTCATTCACTATGGTCCCATGAAGAGACCACTTCAAATGATACATATGTCTAAAGGGCTTACAGGTATAAAGAAACATTGTTGGTCTTTTGGATTCCATGACTGGGGAAGGAGGTTGCTGTACCAAAAAGGATTGGGCACTGAGCCAGAGGAGATGCCCACTCAGGAAACATTAAAAGAAGAGACAACTTTAGAGAGCATACACTCTTCTTCTGTTAAGAGTGTAAATATTCTTTGAATTAAAGTCTCATTCTCCTTCAGCTCCTCACAGCAATAACAACTTTATGATACAAGGTCACCTAGACTAGCCTGAACCTATACCTCAAGTTACTGACTGACTCTTTTGCATTATGCTTCTCTCTCTGAGTAAAGTTAACTAAGTAGTGATCTGGAGATGGATGTTTCTAACTGTGGTGAAATCTTTTGATTTTGTGAGGATATGAGGTCCTGTGTCCGTGTAATCAGTAAGGTTTGACCTTTCCAGAAAGAAGCAAATGAGACCATAAGGAGAATTACTCAAAGTGATGGCCTAGTTTGCCAGACATATTGGATCTTGACTAAGGTGCCCAGACAGAACAAACCTGACATGAAAGTGAAATGACTATTAGCCTTAAAAAATGTTTCTTATTTTAATACTCAAAATACCAAATTCCAGATTATATGTTATTATGGGTTGCTATGTTATGCTTTTAAGCATTTACCAAAGAGAAGAAATAAGTACTTTAATGTTTCATTTTACATTGGAAGAAAAAGAAAACTCTTCTATACATGACATACTTTATACATTTATTATCTAAAATACTCTGTTAATCTTTTTAAAGTAGACACTAGTCATCAGCCATCCTTTTTTTGTCTTAGAATGTTGCTTTCTTTATTCCAGAATACTCTGACATGAACATTATGAGCCAGATAGTGTGAGAAAAGACCTCTCTTTTGGAGTCAGACTTCCCTAGGGTAGAACATTTTATTTTAGTCCAGAACCAGTTCCTTTGGTAGAAAAAGGGTTCTCTCTACCACCTTACATCCCCACCCCAAGCAATAGGTTTTATATTAGAATACTTTAAATATAAGAAAGTTGACTACTAGGTCAAGGTCACTGTGGACATGTTTAACATTGAGTTACAGGTTGAATTTAATAACCCTTAAGGTGCTTTCTATCTCTGAAATTCATGGTTCTATGACATGCACAAGCAGAACACAGAGCAAATGCCTATAATACCATGTAGCTATTAGTCCTGTTTCTGCATGTCAATGAAAAAAAGATTCAATTATACTTTATGCTTTTATTACATTTGCTTATTTTTATAAGATATAACTGACAGTGGAAGATTCTCAAATTTCTAGATAACCTGCTACACTTTAATTTGGGGGACAGTTGGCATGTGGATATAATAATGATGAAAATCTATCAAATCAGAACTACAAGAAAGGTCAAGAGATAGGTGGTAAAATGTAATGCACAGTAAGCATATGGAATATATTACCTCTAGAGGCTGTACTGGCTGAAAATATATATAAATTTAAAATGGATTTAGATAGATTGATGTCTGACAGGTCTATAATTGGATTACTAAGGGATAAGTTAGGAATGCTAGGGATTTCTCCCTAACCTTTAGAGGGCAGTGCCATTCAGGCTTCTATGTGCTTGCCTTTATGAAATCCTGGTCTCAACTATGAGTCTAACTGTAACATTTGTGTTGGTAGAAAAAGTGATGCACTTGGAAGAAAATCTGGTTTCAAATTCTGCTTCTGATGCTTACTAGATTTGTGATCATGGAAAAGTCAACCTCTGTGAACTTTAAGCTTCTCATCTGTAAAATGGGGATAATGATGCTAAAGGTACCTAACTTACACAAGATTTTGTGGAATTTACATGAGACAAAATACACAAAGTTCTTTGCAAACCTTAAATCACTATATTAATTTCAGTATTTGTTTTCATAGTTATTTATAAATTTATTCTTGTGTTATCTTTAATTCTTATCTCCCTTATATAATAGTCTTGAATATCAGAAAGAGCAAACATTAATGATTTTAGTTTCTTGGTACTATTGGAAAGAAAAGCTTTATAATTCTCTTTTCTCCTGATTATACCAAGTAAAAGAATGGGGATACCTATTCAGGTATTCATTATGGATTTTTTTAAATGGCAGAACTTCTAATACAGAGCTGGAGAATGAATAGAAACTTTTTAAAAAGAGGAAAT
This sequence comes from Pseudocheirus occidentalis, assembly GCA_028646575.1. Taxonomy (NCBI): domain Eukaryota; kingdom Metazoa; phylum Chordata; class Mammalia; order Diprotodontia; family Pseudocheiridae; genus Pseudocheirus; species Pseudocheirus occidentalis. The sequence continues at coordinate 4,596 of JAQQSW010000904.1, forward strand.
CGTTTGAGATATATATATATGTATATATATATATATATATATATATATATATATATATATATATATACACCTATAGTATATGTAGTTAGAGAGAATACGATCTAGAATGAAGGAATGATCTACAGTGTCAACTTGCTGCAGAATTCAGAAAGGACAACTGAGAAACTGAGCTGCTAAAGGATTGCAGATAAACTTGAAGGGAGAAAATTCAGCCAAATGGTGGGATTAGAAGTCACAGTGAAAAGGGTTAAAGAGTCTATAAAGGATGAGGTCATGGAAGCAATGAATATACACCATTCTTTGATCTGTGAGAAGGAGAAGATTAATACAACAGTAAGTTGATGGAATGGTGAGGTCAAAGTGGTTGTGCTCTGCTTTAGTTTTATTTTGGCTTGGTTGTTTTGTTTCATTTTAATATAGGTGAGAAAGACCTCAGAATTAGGGTTTTATTTGGGTTTTGGGTATGGAGGAAGGAGTTAGAGGCCAGAGAGAGACTGAAGATGAGAGAGAGAGAGACAGAGAGAGAGACAGAGAGAGAGAGAGAGAAGGAAAGATTGGGACTCGAATTACTAGACACTATTGGAGATGGGATCACAAACAGTTAAGGAAGAGATTAAACTTGGACAGAAGGTGTATTACCTATTTCTCTGAGAATGGAGAAAAGAAGGCGTGAAGAGCAAAGGCTGATGAAAAAAGGTTTTGAAATATCCTTATAATGTCAAGAAATCAAGAGTGAGGTCCCAGTTCATTATGGATATCCCAGTGTAGACTATGCAGAAGAGCATAAATAAGAATCTCAAAGGCAGAGGTGTGGGTGATTTTACACTCTGAACCTTCGGATGGAATGTCTTCTATCAATGTATTCATCAAAGTATTCACATGTAAAAATGCACATCTCTTTTCTTCATCAATACATGCAAAGTCCTTTGAAAGCAGGTAATGCATCATTTGATTCTTTGGTTCTCCACTCATTAGCACAGGGGTTTGGATAAGTGTTTATTGAATTTATGAAATTTATACCAATTAAATAAAATATTAAAGATATGGCTAATATATTGCTAAATATATTACATATTAACAAAGATTAATATTTTTATTCCTTAAAGAAAATACACAAATAATTTTTTAAAAATAATTCTGTATTACCTGATAGGGAAGAGAATAATATAATACCTATCATCTTTGGGGAAAAAATTCCCACTGCTTATGAATTTCTAGTATTTTCAGATCTAGGGGGAACCTTCTATATTTTCCAGCCTAGAACCTTTGTATTCATACGTAACTAGAAGGTATTTTAGAGACATTTCAGATATAGATATATATACATACACAAACACACACAAATTATTTTGTCTACCTAGAGTCACAAAGTTAGAAAAGAGATAATTTGTGAAGCCAGGTCTTCATGATCTCATGTCTGGAATTCCATTCACCAGTCCATGTTGTCTCTATATCACATAATAGAAATGTAAACAATATGGTGCTCCAGCATCAGCATCCCATTTTAACCTCCAAATATGGGCCCAGCAACTCAGTTCCATTTTTTACGTCATCAAAGAATGTATGAAGAACGTATGAATATATTCATCTGCTCAGTATCTCTCATTCTCACTCTGCCAATGCATATTGGCATTTGCTCTGAATCTTAGAGCTTTAGTGATTTGCTTAGAGCATGAAGAGGTTAAGTTACTTGCCCAAGGTAGTACTTACCACTTATGTCAGAGGTAGAGATTCCTAATTCTTAGGACAGTCTTCTATTCACTATATTTTCCTCCATTTTAATTATATATACATACATGCATATATACATATGTAAATGTATATATACTATAAATAATGCATAAGCTATAGTGCAATATTGTTTATAAATACTTAAACATGATTACTACACTTAAACTCTCAATAATCTTCAATATGAGTCATTACTGGTGGTATTAAAAATCAATGGTTATTTTTAATATACTGTATACATAAGTTTCATTGTCAAGGTATAGCTTGATGGGGATAAGAAACAAGCAATTATCCATGTTTAAAAAGCATGACAAGATTTGAAATCTTCAAGACCTATGATTCAAATATATCTACCCGAGACACTAAATGTGGAAAATGCATTGAAATATATTCCAAACTGTAAAAGCCAAAAAAAAAAAAAGACACTCCAGATTCTTAAGATGCCAGGGGAAAAAATGTTTCTATTATAGTAATTCAAATATGATTTTGAAACATAACTGCTATTCTTACCACATACAAAATAAAAATCAATATAAATTTCATAATTGTATAAAAATGTCATCCAAAATTTTCCTTCTGTTAAAAAGTAATAGCTTACAAATTTGAGAAAGTTGTAGCATATCATTGATTTTCATTCTTTTTTGTGAATATTAAGAAAAATGTGGCTCATTCTACACTGCATTTTTATTACTACCCTGGATTACTGTGACAACTTTAATATTGCATTACCTTTAAATATTACGTATGGTTTGCCCTTCATGTATGTTTCTTTGAAACCTTCACTTGGCCAGACTGTTGAATTTAACCCATACTTCTTACTGTCATACAACTCCTTGAAAATGCCTTCCAGCATAGCATTTGAGAGGCTAGGTCGGAAAGCAAATTATTTTCAGAGCTTACCAAAGCTATAGTTTGATCAACAGAAAAGACAAACACAGGCCAGAAGTCTGCAAATAAAATATTAAATGATTTTTAAAAAGTAAAGATAAGTCCTCAAATTCACAGTTAGTTATATAACCAGAAACAGCTCTGCATGTCAAAATAATATAAATAAAATCTGTTTTTATGAAACTCTATACTGAGGCAAGCATCAACTGCTAGAATCCAAATGACTACAAATGGAGAGCTGTCTATAATATTTTGGAAAACTAATTACTTAAAGCTTGAGCACACAAAAGAACAATCTTTGCAGAATTAACCCAATAATTGTTGATCATACGTTCATGGAATTTTGGATTAGGAATGGATTTTTGATCATGTAAAATCCTTGATAATTTTACAGATGAAAAAAAAATGAGCCCCAGATTAGGGAAATGACTTGCCCGAAGTTTTATATATATATATATATATATATATATATATATATATATATATATATATATATATATGGTTAGTGACAAAGACTAAAATCCATATTTCCTGATTTTCAGCCCTCGGATCTTTTTCCTACTACACAGCATGTAAACTGATGGTAACAACCCTAATCCACAGATGTAGGAACTACTTTTCCCAGACTCATTAAACATTGCTAACTAACAATCTGGAGTCATTACCACTGTTAACCTAATCAAAGCAGTAATTATGACAAAAGTATTGGGTTTAGACTGGACTTAGAAGTCCTACATTTTAATCCTGGACTTCCAGGTACTAACACTGATAAATTGAACAGAAGCATTTAATATTTATGGGCTTTAGTTTCTTCACATACAAAATGAAGAGACTAGACTTTTCTAAGCTCTTACCCTGGTTGAAATTGTGTGACTTAATACTGAGTACTGCTGCCAATATGCTATTTGTTCTTAGGTCATTTCAATCTTTGAGCTTCAATATTTTCATCTGTTAAATGGGGATAAAGACACTTACATTCCTTTCTTCAGGAGATTTTATTTTGTTTTAAGATTTATAAAGTACTTTGTAAAAGGTTAAAAGCCACAAAATTCTGAATAGTTGCTGATATCAAGATGGGGCACTTTGCCTCATTTTGTAGGGACTATCCCAGAATAAATCTATATCTCTAAAGAAATTACACAGGAAATAAGCAGCATGTGAGCACTCTCCCTCAGCAGAAGTTTGACATTTTTGCTGGTGTCAGTTCCTCTAGTAGGCCCTTGTCATTTACTGAGGCAGAACAATTCCTCATTACACAATGTGCAGTTTTTACTCCTTTTTCATTTAATCTCACCAATTATCTGCTGAAGTTACACATGACTGGCCCTATATGTTCAACATGTGTTTTATTATCCTACTCCAGATCATGTGTTCATGAAACTCAGGCTAGATTTTGACAAACCATTTAAAAAACTGGGATGTGATATCTTGAAGAAAAAGATGGAGATGGAACTAATTTATTATAAAGGGACATTTTCAAGTATATGAAAATGATGCCTTTCTCTTATAATCAGTGAGAAGATGGTAGGGTAATACCATCCATATGTCAACTACTCATGTTTTTCCCATGTGGAGGAAATGTAGAAAGCATGGCAGACTGATGTCCTATTTATAAGGAGTTGGCAAACCTTGCTTTAAGCACTGGAGGTAGTCATTACAAGTTCCCTAGAAGACAAGTATGTCGAGTCTCATTCCTTTATAGAGACACATTTGTAGTTTTTAACAAAAAAAAAACCCAAAATAGAAAAAAAAATTAAGGTTTAGAACACATTAAGAGGAAAACCATATACAACACATAAAATAAAGTATATCACAAAATATGAAGATAAGCATGTAGTTTTATTTTTTTCTTTATGTTTTGATCTTCCACCAACATCCTATTCTTATATAGCATAAGGATGACACAGAATTTTCATGATTATAGTTCTGGAGTTGGAAGGAGGATTAGTAAAAATCCTATCTAAACAGAAAGACTTCAATTTGAAGCTCTACGATGTCATACAAGGCCCTATTTAGCAAAATTTAAAGAAACGTTTATTGTCAAGTTGACCACAAGATAATTTTTCAGAAACAGCTACTTTCAAGAGCTATTTACTAAGTCACTGAGCAATTATAAGCTTTCAGTGGACAAAACAGCCATGTCTGACAAAAAAAAGAAAAAACAAAAACAAAAAAAATGACACCCTATATTATTGAAATTTTGTAGTATAATAGATTATTTTTAAAAGCACCAATACAGTTTAGTTAAAAAGTAAAATCTCTAAAAGAATGTTGGAAACATAAATCTTGCTGTCATGGAACTTACACTGGTAACAAACTACATAACAGAGGCTAAATTGAAAATACTCTGACTCCAAACCTAAGTCTCTTTTCAGTACCCCACACAACACCCTAGAAATTTTAAGTTATGTTTGTAAGGTAGTAAACATTTCTAAAATACTGTATAGTTGACAAATCATTTTTTCATGGCAGCTCTATGAAACAAGTTGTGCAAGTATCATTGTATCCATTTTATCAATAAGGAAGTTGAAAGGTGGTGACTTGCCAATTTGCCATTCAAATCCATGTCTCCTAACTCAAGAGCCTGGCATCATTTCTACGGTCTCATGTGATATCTCAAAAGTGGGGAATACATATTGACAGTGATGACCTATATGAAGCTTACACCTAGACAGTTAGCAAAGAATACTTATATTCATTGAAATCCATCCTAGACTCATTGCACAATATAATTTATATAATGTCAGAGGAACTTTTTCTTGTGATTTTATCCGGAAATGGCTACTCCTACATTCTTTATACTCCACAAGAATTGGAAATCTACTAATTTCTCAGATATACAGAAGGGAAAAAAATCAACCACACACTGAACAAATGTTTTCTAGTTTTGCACTTTCTGACCTGCACTTCTGGTTTTATAGTCTGTAACTATATAACTATATAAAACTGTCTACATTCCCTAAAGAAAGGTAAAACCAAAATATTTTTAAATATACAAAGATTTGTTAAGTGAATGAGGATTCAAGAGATAAAAGAAGAAATATAAACAATTTTCATCCTTCTCGTAAATGAAGTGGAGAGGAAAGGAATACATGTTTATATAGTTACTTCTAAATATCAAAGACTGTGCTAAGCACTTTTCACAAGTATTATCTCATTTGATACTAACAACAACCTTGCAAGGTAGGTATTATGATTTTGCATTGAAAAAACTCAGGCAAACAACGATTAAGTGACTTGCCCAGGTTTTCATAGCTACTCAGGTTCTGAGAATTTGAACTCCCATCTTCCTGACTCCAGCCCACTACTCCATGCACTGTAATACCAGCTGCCTCTAAAATAGGAATAGTTCTGTTAATAGTGTCAAATCAGGGTGAAGGTTCTAGTCTTTTGGGTATAAATTCAAACTTCCTTGTAATGGAGGAATATTTTTGAACAATAAGTTACTGCCACTGAGGAAGAATATTGAACTAGTACAACTTTCCAAATAGAAAAACAAAACGTAATACCTATTGAATCTATGCGTCAATCTTCCCAAGTTCTTAACTCCAAAGTTATTCTTGTTTTTCCGCTATTACTCACCCAACAAATTTAAGCAGCGGACAAATATTGACAGTTCTAGCTCTATATCATTTTCACATGCATTCCTCCTCTCTACTAATACATTCATTATCCTTGTCCAGGCCTTCATCACTTCTCGCCTGAACTATTACAATACCCTCCTATTTGGTCCCCCCACCTAAAAAGTTTCTCCTCATTTTAATGCATCCTCCACAGATCTATCAAAGTGATTTTCTCAGAATGAAGGTTTGACTCTGCCACTACCCTCTCTCATTCACTCAAAAAAAAATGGTGTCCATTACATCTAGAATCAAATATAAATTGGTATTTAAATATTTTCCAAACCTATTTGTAGATAGTAATATCACCCTTTTATGAATAAAACAAAAATGAGGCTCAGAGCAATTAAATCGTTTGCCAATTGTTAATACCACTATTTTCAGTGGTGGGATTTGAATCCAGAGCTTCCTCTCCTGTGTTTTCATTGATTGTGCTGATCTCCTGGTAAACAAATACTTTTACCATTGGAGATTATCAATTTCTATTTGACAGACTAATGATGATAAGAGACTTGTGTTCATCCATGATTTTAGGAGAGCTGAATCAAAATGATTCCGAGAAAAAAAAACATGTGGAATGAAACAGACTAAAATTCTACAGGGGAAGTAATTTCATGAGGGGTGAATTGCTCTAAAGAATGATTTTTGGAGACAAAATAAAGAAAAGCATTTCCTATATGAAAGGAGCAAGTAGTCTAAAGAGACCAATGTAGACTCACAGGAAATTCATTGACCATCCATGTACTGAAGAAGAAAGCAAAGGAGAATAAAGAAAGAATGAATATGGAGTTGAGAAAGCCCAAAAAGAATATTGTACTGAACACTAAAGTTCAGAATGAGCTCAACCACAAATGAATGTTAATGTAACTAAAAAGACTGCTTTTTAAATTTGTATTTGGATAAAAATAAGCATCAAAGAAAGTATGAACCTCTGGAATGTATAATATAATAAGGGACTACAAAGAGAAGGCAAAGTTGCTCAACTCTGATTTTACTTCTATTTTATCTGCCAAAAAATGATGAAGTTAAAACCTAAAACATATAGGAGGGCTATATAAGAGACTATATATGACCCTGATGCCTTCATTTACTAGGTCCAAATAAAAGACACCAAGATGCTGAGTTGATAGGAATCATTGCTGAGTCAGTATAAATGATCTTGAAAACATCACAAGTATGAAAAGAGTTCCCAAGCCCAAAAATCTCAAGACTTACAATGTCCAGGTTTTCAACATAAGTGAAACTGACTGATTTCTGGCAAAATTAAGAATATCTATTATACACACATACATTATCATATATATATATATATATATATATATATTGCAAACACTATAACTATACTAGACATGCACTATATAAATACCGTGTGTGTGTATATATATATAAACACACATATACACACACCATATAAATCTTAACATATATTGATATATGAATCTTGTATTAAAATTCTTGTCAATGAACATCAAACAGGAACTGATGATGAAAACAACTTTATTAATCAAGAACAAGGTATGGCAGACTAATCACCTTTTTTTCAATTACTAGAATGATAAATATGGTTAATTATATGTACAGAAAAGTGAGGCTGAATTTTCTTTTAATTTCATTTGCACATACTCTGACTCCAAATCTAATATCTTCCCATTGCATTATGCTCTCTCCCTCAGAAATCTGTGTTTGACTCCATACTGTTAAATAACTTTTTCATCAGTTGAACCTTACAAAGGTATAAATAACCACGTTATCAGATTTCTAAATATCACAAAGCTTGGTAAGAGCATTAAAAAGTTGGAAGGCAAAATGAGGAACAAAAAGGTTGTTATCAGGCTTAAATATTGGGTTAAGCGAAATAAAATTAAATTTAATAACAATAAATGTAAAGCCCTTGGACTTGGGTTCAAAAAAAGTGTCAGGTATAAACTGATAGAAGCATAGCAGATAGTAGTCCACCTGTAAAAGCTCTGGAGGTTTTATTGAACTTCAATTTCAATATAAGTAACAGTATGTTATATTAGACCAAAACGTTAAGACTGTTTCAGGCTATGACAAGAAAGGCATAGTAGCCCAAAACTAAAGATGAATGACAGTTTCATTATTCTTTAATATGCCTAGACCATATCTGCAGTATTGTGTTAAGTTTTGAAGGTAGCCATAAAAGAAGCTATAGAGTATCCGCACGAGGCCAATCAGCATCCTGAAGCTTTTTGAGATTGTGACATATGAGGATTCATTGAAAGACCCTGGCATGCTTATTCTAGAAAAAAAATTAGGGCAGATATAATCATTATATTCAAGTGTTTTAAAAGGCTTTCAGATGGAAGAATTAAACTAATTCTGCTAGGCCCCAAAGGACAGAATTAGGTACAATGAGCAGAGGCTATACACTTAGAAATTTAGGTTTACCATAAGGAAAATCCCTCACAATTAGGGATTTCCAAACCTGGAATGGCTTAGTCCATTTTCTGTCACCAGAGGTCACAAAGCAAAAGCTTAATGCCCATTTGAAATTATTTTAAAATGAATTATTTGTTAAAGAATAGATAGGGCTTGATAGCCACTGGTGACCATTTCAACTGAGACTACATGATTCTGTAAAAGCATGAAAGTCTCAGGAGGAGTCAGATGCACTCCAGCCTCTGATAAAATGGAGACTAGATGTGGCAGTAATGAGGAACAATTAGAGGAGAAAGAAATCTAAATGTATCTGTGTTTTGTTCTCTTTAAATCTTAATTTAAAATATACCCAATTAAAACACAAGAATTAATAATTCTAGCATTCAGCAGCATTAATATAATTATATTTTGATGTAAAAATTCTAAGTACGAATTTGTTTCATATTTTATTTTCCTAGTTAACTGTGCTTAGGGTGGCCTCACTGTTCCAACTCAGTGCACAGGCACCACTATCCATCACCCTGCAGGTTACCAAAATGGCAAGTATAATACATAGCTGAAAATTACATCCAGTATGTGCCTTTGGGAACACAGACCTAAAATGTGAGGGGATAAATTGTAGCAGCTGAGGATAAGTAAAAAGACCATTAAGGCTATTATTTATTAACAGTTAACATATTTTTCTCATGAAATTATTTTGTACTTATTTATCTGAATACATGGAAAGCCTTTTCAGTGAAATGTAAGCTTCTAGAGGACAGGAACTACTTCATTTTCATATTCATATCAATAAAGAAGGAAACAAAACTATCAAATGTCTATGTGCCAAGCACATAGAAATGAGATAATATCTCATTTGTTCCTCACAGCCATGCTGAGAGGTAGATATTATTATCCCCATTTTACAGTTGAGGAAACTGAAGAAGACAAAAGGTCAAGTTACTTCCCTTAGATAACAAAGCTTGTTAGTATCTAAGGCAGGATTTGAACTCAGGTCTTCCTCACTCTAGGCTCAGCATTCTATCTACTGTACCACCTAGTTGTCTCACAGTGCTCTGAGCACATGGTAGGTGTTTAACTAATGTTTGAAGAATTAAATTTAATTGAACTGTATGTAAGAGTTATAAGACTGATGTGGGTCCAGATTCTACCACCTACTAGCTGAGTGAACCTTGTCAATTCCCTTTACTTCTCTAGCCTGTGTATCTATGAGTAAAATAAGAAGGAATATATTTGTACACCCTACATTAGGAAATAATGAGCTGGCCTGTATCCACAAAGATACAGCTTCTGATATCGACTGGCTCTGCTTCCCTAGACAAGTGGCTTAATTTCTCACTCTTACAATCAACTCTGTAAATTTTTATGTTCAGAGAAGATAACAACCTGGAATGGTAGGAGTTTCCTTATCTAGGTCCCTGACCTTACCAAACTCATAGTACTAGAATAAATTTCAAATGAGAAAATACATGTGAAGTGATTTGTGAATTGTAATGTTCTATATGAAATCAGCTATCATTTCTAATAATCATAATGAATATCACAAAAAACATTAAAATGAAAAATTATTGTTCTTAATATAGTACACAAAGGTAACTGCCGGGGCACCTTACCCATCACCAAACACTTCTGTATTTGGGGATATGTCCAGTTTGGGCTCTGATACTTTATCAACTCTAAGATTCCTCATCTGTTAAATAAATGCTGGAGAAGGAAATGACAAACCAGTCAAGTATCTTTGCCTAGAAAACACCAAATGGCTTCACCAAAAGTTGGACACAATTGAAACAAGTGAACAATCAACAAGACACCTTGCTAAATGGTTCATAAGCTTCATCTTGTCTAATTTTCATAACAAGTCTGGAACACGGGTGCTCTTATTGGTCCCATTTTGAAGGTGAAAAAACTTAGGCAGACAGATGTTAAGTGACTTGTTCAGGGTCACAGAGCTAATAAGTATCTGAGGTCACATCTGAAGTCCAAGTCTCTGGACTTCAAGTTCGGCACTTTATTCATTGCATCACCTAGTTTTCTCTAGGCAGAAGAGAAGGAGTTATATAGTCCCATAATAAGGGCATTCCACTTGGATTTAAGAGAACGAATTCAAATCCTTGCTCTATAGTTTAGTCTCTATATGATCATAGTCAAGAGTCTGCTTCTCTGTGACTCAGAGCCAGAAAGACATGACTTCAAGTTTTCACACTAATATCTACTGGCTGTGTTATTTAACCTGTCCAAGTTACTTAATAATCTCTTAGTTTACCTTATCTGTAAAATTAAAGTGTATGGAATGTATGATGTCAAAAGTCATTTTACTTCTAAGCCTATGATCATATCTATTACATTACCCTAAAGCCCTAGAATTTTCTCATACATGTAGAAAGTAATAAATAACTAAATTATATCCAAAAATAAACCCCATGAATAAATGAATGCAGTGTATTCAGTCTTAAGGCCCATAAGAATGCATTAGAAAGGCAGAGCTAAATGGTTGTCATGTTTTTAGATGGTCACTCATGGTGCAACATGTCCAGGAAAAGGAAACAAAAATGATGAAGATAAATATTTGAAGCTGTACTCTGAGGAATAGCTGAATCATCTGGGGATCTTTAATGTGAAATAAAGACCCACTTGGGACCTGAGTCTAACAACATATCTGAAGGGTTTTTGTATAGCAATTGGACTGGCTTTATTCCATGTGGCTCTAGGGTATAGACAAACCAGGGACTGATGAGTGGGATTTTATGGCAGTCCAATCCATCCTCCACTCTGCCGCTGGGTCCATTTTTCCCAAAATACAGGTCTAATCATGGCACTACCTTTTTCAGTAAATAATAGTGCTTTACTTTCACCTCAACAATGAAATATAAACTCATCTGTCTAGAACTTAAAGCCTTTCACAAATCAGCCCCAACCTCCCTTTCTGGCTTTTTTACACATTATTCTGGGTCATGTTCCTTCTAGTTCGGTTAAATTGTCTTTACATTTTCTCATACACAGAACTCCATTTCTACTCACTATGCCTTTCATTGGCTGTCACCCAGGTCAGGAATCCTTTCTCACTTCTGCCCCATTGAATCACTAGTGTTATACAAGAATTATTTGAAGCATTACCTTTGGCATAAGGCTTTTCTTTTTCCTGCAAGTTGTTTGTGGCCTTCCCACCAAAATCACTCAGTACTGATTTATTTTTTTTTTAAATACACAGCTCAGAGACTCTGATAGGTGAGCAGGAGAAATATCTTGGACAGAAAATATCCTGGTAGATCTCAATTTATGCCAAGTAATCAACAAACTACAGTTGTATGGAATCGTAACTTTGGAGATTCATTCCTTTGCATTTCTAAGACTATTTTTAATCTTTAAGAATTCCCTACTAAAATATCAGTATTACATGTTAATGTGGGGGTTGCTATGTTAAATCACTGAGAGCCTTTTCAAGGATTAGCTTACTTGTTTCTTTCCTACAAGGTGAATGAATTAACTTCAAAGACATCGGGACCCTTAGAGACATGATACAATATCAGGAAGTGTGTGCAAAAGGGTAACGATATATTTTGCCCATGACAAAATGTGAACGAAGTGCTAAATCCAGGGACATGTGATGGGTAAAATCCAGGGACATGTGATGGGTAAAATCCAGGTTGTAGAACTCTGGTTATAGGCTACTGAAAAAAAATGATGACCTAGAGAGAGCTTTACCCTCTTAAATCCATAAATACCTTCTGGTGTAGAATATAAACCCCTTGAGGACAAGAATTCTTTCATTTCTGATTTTGTAGCCCTACTGCATAATTTAGCAACTGGCATATGCTGTGTGTGTTTTTTTTTAAACCTTAGCTATGATTTCATTGGTATAAGATACTCTACATAAGTAAATTCTCTATACTAGAGAATAATGAAACCTGGTCCCTAATTTATAGACTTAAAGAGTTATCACACTGCACTGATAAATTTAGTGATTTGTCAAAGATCACACTGTCTACATCAGAGGCCCAAATTAAAATAAGGTCTTCCTGAGGCCAAAGTCAACTCTATCTGCTATTATAAGCAGACTCTCACTTGGCACATAGTTGGCACTTAATCAATGCTTATTTAATCGAAATTCATTGAACTCTCCAAATAGTTCCATTATTCTCTACCCCAATATTATGAGATCCAAAACATGAGTAGTATGAAAAAATATACATATACACTCATCTGGGGCTTATCTGAAATAGAAATTAAATCAAGCAAGCCTAGAATATAGACCACTAACTCCTGACTCTGGAAAAGGACAAAAACAGACAAGTGATGTTTATAATCTTAATCCCCCTAGAGATATTCTAGTAAATTCTTCAATAATCAGAGATGACAATAACCCCACTATCTTTACAGTGTCATTTCAGTCACTCAATATATCTAGTGGGGATAATATAACAAAACTTAAAATTTTGATTCCTACCTGGACAGTCAATTAAATACCTAGCAAACACAGTTACAGTCTTTCCAGGTCACCTTCAACAAAGATGAATGTGCCAAATTTTAAAATCATTCTGCACTTGTGTTAAACCCTCCGAGACAGATCCTGTTTATTCTCTGCTACATGGTATTTCTAATTTATAAGACTCTTATTGTAAATTACTGAAGGTACAAACCTTAATTTTTTTTTCTGTTTGTAAACATTGTATGCACTCATGGTACTCTCTCAGTGCATAATAATAGTGGTAATAATAATAATGATGATAATAATAATAGAAGAAGCTTTCCCTCTGGTGATACTTTTCTGGCTTTAGATTGTAATTTACCCTTCCTCTTTCTGCAGAGATGTGTTATCTGCAGACTCTGCAGTGACATGTTTTACAATAGATGAGTGTCTAGGCTGCTCTTGCTAAGAGAACCTTGTAAACTCGTTTTCATAACATATGCCTTTACATTTATCACATTATTCTTAAGGGTATACTCTGTTGGAATGATGGAATGCTGAAAGACACTTGATCTACGTTTAAAAAGTGTGCCTTGCTTTGGCTGCTTGCAATTTTCAAAACATTGTGTCTGCAGGAAGCAAAGTTTGGTATGTACAGGAGAAAATTAGATGGGATTCAGATCCAGACAAGGAGAGTTCAAATCCCTAGAGCAAGTTCATCTGTAGCTAAGAGAATTGATGGCTTCATTTTTAACTGCTACTGAATCAGGAACAAGGCAGGAGGGGAAATGCAATCTCTACACTAAACCATAGGCCTGTAGTCACCATGGTCACGAACCAAGCTAAGTGTGTGTGCTTGCATGTACATGGTGTTGACTTAAGTAGCCTAAAGAATGATGAGGCTTTGTTACTGGGTCTAAAGGGGTTATTTGATTGACTATTACCTCTGAGAGGCAGATGAAATAAGGTGCATTAGTGGAACTCTACAGGAAGGAGGTGGGAGAAGGGAAAGGATAGGGCTTGGGCATTTGTTTTTCACTCAGAAGGATGACTGTACCCTTTTGCCCCAAGGAAAACTCAATGGAGTTTTACAGACAACACTTTTTCTCAAGGACAACAATATAATAAGAGTATCACAGTTCTAGAAAATGGGTTCCTGATTTTTAAGACTCAAGTCTTTCAGTGACCTTTCCAAATTTCTTACACTGTGGTGGTGGGCAGGGACAGGGAGGAGGAGAAAAAACCATTCAAAAAATAGGGCCTTTGAATACTAGATTTAGAGTCAGAAGGAATCTTGTGGTTTAGTAGTTTTCCAGTCGTGTCTGATTCTTCTCAACCCCTTCTGGGGCTGTCTTGGCAGAATTACTGGAGTGGTTTGCCATTTACTTCTCCAGCTCATTTTGCAGATGAGGAAATTGAGGGAAATAGGGTTAAGTGACTTTCCCAGGGTCACATGGCTGAGAAAGGTCTGAGGCTGGATTTGAACCAGGAAAATGAGTCTTCCTGACTCTATGCCCAGGATTCTATCCACTGTGTCACATAGTTGCCCAGAAACTATCATCATGCTAATAACTATACTTCACAGTTTTATCAAATACTTCATATACAATATCTCCCTTGAAGTTTTTAATAAGCCCATGAGGTTTGTTATTTAGGTATTCCGATTTTACAAATAAATAAACTGAAAGACTCAAGAGAAATTATCTAGTCCAACCTCCTCAATTCCCACATGACTACTGTAGTCCTCACAGCATCTGTTCCAAATTTTCTCTTATGTCTTCAAGCCTTCCACAGCACTCCCTCCTTGAATTTACTTGCAATATTTAAAGCATGATGTTTTCAGGAAGCAAATTTTTTAAAAATTACTTTCAAGGAAGTGAAAGTCATGGAAGTGACCCTTCATTCACGTTGTTTCCCAACAACAGAATCTGAGTTCCTGGAGGTCAGGGTCTGTTGCCTCTTTTGGTTTTTTTTATTCCTCATATTTAAAGTCATGACACGACCTTCCTCATGTTAGGGTCCTCTCCAAGAATAAAGCGCAAGCAACAATCTTCAGTCTGTGTGTAGGACTAGCTGCCCTACTGGGCACCCAATTAGCCAAATCTCCCTCCTTCCTCCCTTCTTCCTTTTCTCCCTCCCTTCCTTCTTCTCTTCCTTCTCGCCCTTCCTCCTCCCCTCCTCTCTCCCTCCTTCCTCTCCCTCTGTCCACAAAGGAAATCATGCCGTCACCTGCAGGTGCTCTGACCCAAGGAACATAATGATAGCTGAAGCGTCCAAGCTACCTTGGGATTTACAGACTACGTTTCTTTTTCAAAGACCATACCTTAAATCAGACCCGCACAACTTGTAAACTTCTTGCCTCAGACAGGTCAGACTAGAGACAGACTGAGGATGGTTAGTTGCCTCGGGTCACGTGACAAGCAGGCGCACATGAGCAGTGGCCTCCCTACATTGTTGGCTGACCCCCTGCTGGAAGCCCTGTGGTGAAGGGAACCTTAAACCCGAATTACTCTGGCTCTTATGGAGTGGATAAAGATGGGTCCTAGAGAAAACTTTCCGCATATCACCATCCTTTTCAAGAATGAACATAAGCAGCAACAACAGCCTCACGTTTAGCGCAGCACCAGGGGCTTCCTCCTCATTCCTTCTCTGAAAAGGAACTCACTTCATACTTCACTGAGAAAACAGAGCCCATTTGTCACAAGCTCTTTCTTGTGCTGTCTTTTATCCTTCATAACATCATCTCCCATTTTCTTCTCCTCAGCTCAAGGCTTTGAGCAAGAGGTGGCTCTTCCTCTTGCAAAGGTTATACCTTCCATACTTCTCACAATTAGCCCTCACGCTCTGTTATCTTCAGTCTTTCCCTATCTACTGCCCTTTCCTTATTACCTACAAAAATACTCAAATCTCCAGGCATCCTAAAAAACAGAAGAAAAAAACCCACAAACAGGAAGACCCCAAAATAAACTAAATTTGATGCTCAATCCCCTCAAACCATCATCGTAAAAATATTCTCCCTTTGGCAACCAAATTCCTAGGAGTCAGTTACAATTCCTGCCTCTTCTCCCTCTCCTCTAACAAAATTCTTTACTTATTGCAGTCAAACCTCAGGCTGCATGGCTCATCTGAAACTGCTCTCTACCACGTGACCCACAGTTTCTTCACTAGTTAAATGCCTTTTTTTTCCCTCAGTGTTCACCTTTCTTGAACTCTCAGCATCATCTGTCACTGTTGACCATCCTTTCCTGAATCCTCTTTTGTAACACTGCTTATTTATATTTTTCTGATTATTTTTCTAGCCTCTCCTCAGTCTCTTTTAGTAAATTATATTCTATACTCTGTCTTGGAACCTCTTCTTACCTCTACATTTCTCTCAGTGATCTTGAATCCTATGCATTCAATTATATGTATTCATTAAAATCATATACATATATACATTATATATATACATATATAATTTGGGGCATGTATAGTACATATACACATATGGATATGGATATGGATATGGATATGGATATGGACTACACATGCCTCATCACCTCTTAACCAAAACTCCTCTCTAACTTTACTATTTCTTTTGAAAGCACCACCAACATTAGGGGCAGCTAGGTGGTACAGTGAATAGAGCACTGGGCCCTGGAGTTGGGAGGATGTGAGTTCAAATCAAGCCTAAGACATTTAACACTTACTAGCTCTGTGACATCATCACTTAACCCCAATTGCCCTGCCTTCCACCCTACAAAAAGACAAAAATAAAGTATCACCATCCTTCTCGCTATCATTTTGAAAACTACAATGTCATCCAGAAAGAGAGAGAAAATATTTACTATATTTCCTTGATCCCACTGTTAGGATATAGAGTGTAGCTAAACATAAATCATAAGATAATGCTTTTTCCATAAATTTCTTAATATCAAAGGTAATTTTGCATTTGGTAATTTCTGACATTTTGCAACTCTAATTTTCTTCATTTAAAAAAATTATAAACAAATGTATTTCAGAGGATAAACTTTGAGTAGGTTATTACAAGTATAGTGTATATATATAAACACATAAGAATATATATAAATATATGAGTGTGTATGTGTATATAGAGAAAGAGTCATCTGCAAAACACAGTTAATTTTAAAAGGCTAAAATGATGACCTAATAGCTAATAATTAGCTAATAATAATAATTAAATAGAATAATTAATTTAAATTTTATCTAAATTGAGGAACACAAAATATGTTGTTTTATGTTCTATGTTTAGTAATATTCCACATACTAATTTAGTAGCAACATATATCCTATCACTATGTGAATACTGATATGTACATTTATATAGATATTGATATATTCTCCACCCTTTCCCCAATTAATGGAATTATGGAAGGCTCAGATATCTCCATCAAATCAATCAATCAATCAGTAATAAAATAAAACAATTAGATATGAATGAGTCCTCAATCAATTTGAAAGAATTATGGAGTCAGATGAAAGCAAATGATACCATGCAAGAAATATCTTGTGACTGGCTGAAAGACCCAGATATACCTTTGGACCCATGTATCACTCAACAAACCCATTCCAAACACAGAGTCTAGAAGCAGATCAATTGGTAAATCAGTTCAGTGAATAAAGACTCCTGTAGCCTGGGGGATAGTCTGAGGAAGTGAGTTTCTCTCCTACCTCAACCTACATTGACCAGGTGACATTCTGGAATGTTCACTAGAGACTCATAGTAATGTCCCTCTAAGAGCAGTGGCTAAAAACAGAAGCTTCAAATGGCCTGAGACACTAAAGACACCTGGACACTCCCAGGAAACACAGCTTCACGACTCTATAAGGGTTCTCTTGACAGAGGGCTAAAATTAAAAGGAAAATCACAAGGAATCCACAAAAGGAGAATTGGCATTACCAGTAACTAGGAAGTATCAGTTTACCCTTTAGCACATATACTCTTTATATGAATCCACTTTTCCTTGGGATTGTATTTACAAGGGCAAAGTGTTTCGCAGGTCTGAGGATATGTTACTATGATAACTGTCCTTGGCATATCAGCTTTGAAATACTTTTTATGAAAACTAATTAATGCTTATTGCTGTTTAGTCATTTTTCAGTCCTATTTGAGTCTTTGTGGCACATTTGGGGTTTTCTAGGGAAAGATGATGGAGTGGCTTGCCATTTCATTCTGCAGCTCATTTTACAGATGAGGAACTGAAGCAAACAGGGTTAAGTGACTTGCCCAGGGTCACATAGCTGTTAAAAGTCTGAGGTCAAATTTGAACTCACAAAGATGAATCTGCCTGATTCCAAGCCCAGCACTCTATCTACTGTGCCACCTAGTTGCTTTAATTAATGTTTGCTGATAATCAATGGAGAACATATGGATAAGGATCATGATCCATAATCCTCAAAACCCAAGATCTTTAGTGTTAATTCTGGAACCTTAAACAAAAGTAGCAAACACCTTCGAATGATATAACCCACTGATTAGAGTAAGAACTGGAAAGATGAACCTGAGAGGAGAAGCAACATACACATACAGAAGCATTATAAGGTTTGTCTTTGGAATACATGCCCAAGGAAAAACAACCACAACAAATATATGAAATGTATTTTTAATCAAATATGTCTCACTGATACTTCCAACAGGAGATCCTTTGGACAGAGTACTAGTTACTCAGTGTATACTTCTGTGATATTGGCTAGAAATATAGGAAATCTCGCATATCTATACCTTTTTTAAAATACCTTTTTTAAAAGGTATACATGCACAAATCCAAAGGTCAACTGTTATTTTCTATTTATTTTCATTCACATATGCTGTGGTTTTAATGATTATTTCTGAAGGCTGAAATTAATGAGGATTTAGAATTAATATATGACAATGATATCAATTTTCAAATGGTAATATATTTTAATGAGGTAAAATGCAAATTTTGAGATGTGGTAAAGGAATCACATTTCTCACTTGAAAGAGAAATAAGGCATAAAGCCAACTAAATTAGAAAATATTAATAATAAAGCATAATTAATTCCATATGAGTCTTCATATGGGTAAGAGGAATTGTATTCATGCAATTGTCATGATGGATTTTAACTTATACTTCATTAAGAATTGAAATACAATTTCACTCTGAATGTCTCTGATTCTGGCTTAAACTATTGTGATTTAAGTCATTTAGGTACTTTTTAATAAATACACAAGAAAAGATAAACATACAATTAACTTATATATTTGACATGATTTGGTCTATGTTTGAATTATCTTTGTTATTTTAATGTCATCATTTACTATCTTTTATTAAGCCTTCTCTGATGTAGCCATTGTCTTCTGAGACACATTTTTTAAAAGAATAATCTAGGGTAGACCAAGCCTTGTCATCTCTCTCAAATATGTGAAAACATTTAACCAGTTATAGGAGAAAGAGGATTGGGCTAGCATGAGAAGTGACCTTAGAGATCATGTGATCCAACTACCTCATCTTCTAGAAATTGAAAGTGGGGAACTGACCTGTCTGAAGTTTCACAAGTTGAATATAACAGAAGTAGGATGCTAACTATGGCAGTGATACCACAATACCACAGTGGCTTTGTCTCAGGAATTTTTAAAAATGAAATAAAACTACCACATTATTAGCAGCCCTAAAAATCCAATTGGTGGCATGTCATGATGAAATTAGACGGTGGACTGTTGTTCATTTTTAAAAAAAATTATTCATACTTCTAATACGAGGAAGTAAGTAATCATAACATAATCAAATCCAATCTAATACACTTTTTTATAAATGTGTGATGTTCTATCTAAACCTATTTTTCTAGTCCCTATGACATATTAAATTTAGATGACATAACCCCTGTTCTGAGAGCTTATGAACATAATATGGCAGTTAATGTGAAGTTCTTTATTTCTATAATGCAAAAAGAATTGGATTTGGATTCAGAAGACAGGTTAAAAACTTGCTTCCTCTAATTAATATCTGGTTAACGTAGACACACATTGTATTGCTTCAGGCTTCTGTTTCTTCATCTAAATAATAAACGGATCTGGTTTATTTATCCCTAAGGTGACTAAATCCTCTTGCCTAGAAGTGAGGCTACTGGGCAGCAAGCCACTGGCAAAACATGATTAAAATGGAATTGGGAATTGGGATTTTTTTTACAAAATAAATTAAAATATAATGCAACATAGATAATGTTAATTATTCAGTAATGTTAATTCAGTTTGTGGTTGCAAGGATCAGTGTCTATCTGTTGGATTAGGGTTGCACAATAAAAGTTTAGAAAAGTGTAAAAGAGTTTTCTGTCATTTGAGGTGTTATAAGAAGTCATTTTCAGAATAGAAAACAAGTCTTAAACTACATTAATGGGTCCTATTTGATCCACTCAGAGATAAATCATTGGAGATACAACAAATGACCTAACCCCAGAAATTACAGGACGGACAACATTTCTTTTTTTAAAATTTTTTTTCTTTTTTTTTCTTTTTTTTTTTTGGAGGGCAGTTGGGGTTAAGTGACTTGCCCAAGGTCACATGGCTAGTTTTTTGTGTTAAGTGTCTGAGGTCGGATTTGAACTCAGGTACTCCTGACTCCAGGACCGGTGCTCTCTTCACTGCGCCACCTAGCCGCCCCTAAAATTTATTTTCTTCTTTACATCATACATTTCCACAAGATTTTGAGTTACAAATTATCTCCCCTTCTTTCCCCTACCCCCAACCCCAAAACAGTGATCCCACTGTAAAGCCCCTCCCCCTATCTGTTCTCTTTTATGTCCTCCTCCAACACCCCTCTAACTTTCTGGTAGAGCAGGGAGGGTCTCCCTACCCCCGTCCCTG
>JAQQSW010000905.1:0-25451 GCA_028646575.1 Pseudocheirus occidentalis
TAGCCCTTCGTAGAGCAAAAAGAAGAAATATGGAGAGGTTGACTCTTGCATGTGGTGGGATGGCTATGAATTCTCTTGACGACTTAAACTCTGACTGTTTGGGACATGCAGGTCTTGTCTATGAATACACGCTGGGAGAAGAGAAGTTCACCTTTAGTGAGAAATGTGGCAACCCTCACTCCTTCACACTGTTGATCAAAGGGCCAAACAAGCACACAATTACCCAGATCAAGGACGCAGTGTGAGATGGTCTGCGTGCAGTCAAGAATGCTATTGAAGTCGGCTGTGTGGTTCCTGGTGCTGGCGCTGTAGAAGTAGCCACAGCTGAAGCTATTAAAACATAAGCCCGGTGTCAAGGGAAGGGCCCATCTTGGAGTCCAGGATTTTGCTGATGCATTGCTCATTATTTCCAAGGTTCTTGCTTAGAACTCTGGTTTTGACCTTCAAGATACAGGCTGAACATTCAGAATCAGGACAACTTGTTGGTGTTGATTTAAAGACAGATGAGCTGGTTATTGCTACTGAAGCTGGCATCTGGGATAACTATTGTGTCAAGAAACAACTGCTTCACTCTTGCACTGTGATTGCCACCAATATTCTCCTGGTTGATGAGATCATGTGAGCTGGAATGTCTTCTCTGAAAGTTTGAATGGAATCACAAGTTTCCCTTGTAATCAGCTGAATCTTGAAGGCCCTATAGATAGAACCACAAAGTACGTCTGGCAGGGGAGGTTTTCTTCCCAACCACCAAAGGATTTTCCAAAGAATAATTGTTTTTCTTACTGTTGCAGTAAACCTGGTCTCTAAAACAGAAATTATTGGCCCCTATTCAAATATAAGGTCCTGAAACTGATTACAGTATTTTTTTTTAAATTGCACTGAGGCCTACAATTAAAGCTGTGGTCCTTTTTACCCAATTGATAATCATCCTGCCTGGCTTCGTGTCTCTTGTAGTAGCTGGTGTGTAATTTACACCCTGCTTGTTTATTTGTTGTGTTCCATAGAGTAGTGCTTGATTTTATGGAGTCTGACTTATCCGAAGGCTTCCTTCTGTCTAAATCTAGACAGAAAAAGGGGCATGAAGGTTTCACAAAATTCAAAAGAATTCTACCTTCTGTAACCACTTTTCTGTTCTAGCGCAAGCCCTGAAGCATAAAAGCTTTCGTTGAAAGTAAATGGTTTGTATTTTCTCTTTCCAAAATTTTCCTGAGAAGAGTTGATGGATATTTAGAATGCACTTAGAAAAGTAATGCTATGTATTAGTCAAACTATAGTCTTTCTAGTAACTTATATACAGATTGACTTGAACAACCCATTCCTTATCAGCTTTTAATTTAAAACCTTTTTATTTTTATTTAGTTTATTTTGACAAAAATCCAATTGCCTTAGTATGTGGTCTTACAAAATGTGTATTTGTCCTGTGGTGGGTTGGGTTGGGGGTTGTTGGGAGGGGAGTGCCCTTTTAATTGTTCGATGTAAAATAGAATTCATTCCTGAGTGTGTATAAAATGTATTAACTAATTTTAAAAAAAACTTCTTGATGCCTTGTTTTTATATTACGTTAATTTCTGAATATATTCTGTCTTCCTCCCTTCCCCAGCCATCCCTTCTTTCAAACCAAAAATAAAAAAGAGAAACAGCAAAAAAAAGAGAAGAAATGTGATGACTACAGAGAAGTCTGCAAAGATTTCTGTGAATTAATATGACATCATATAAGCAGAACTAGAAGGAAAAAATGAGACATTAAATGCAAATTATAAAGACAAAGACATCTCAAAGAACAGAAATGACAAGTTCCTCCTGCTTCTCCTATGGAAGTGAAGGACCGTCTGTGTGGAACACTGCATATAACACCAGACTTTTTTGATAGGTTGGTTAACTTTTATTTCCTTCCTCTCTTAAAAATTCTTTATTATAAAGAATGACTCTGTGGAATTCTGAAGGGAAGGCTACAGAGAGAAATGTAAATGATACAAAACCAAGTTATCAATAAAAATTTATTTTAAAAAAAACTCCCATTTCAAATGGAATACACACTCCTCAGACTATCATTCAAGGTTCTCAAACCAGCTTCAATCTACCTTTCCACCTTTTTTCACAGTATTTCCCTTCACTGACAGTTCAAGTCAACATTAATTAACTCACTGTTTCTGATGTCATCAAGCCCTTTGAATTAGAGTCACTCACTAGAGCAACTGTAATGAGGTGTCTCTGGGCTGGAGGAGTTTAAAATTAGAAGGAAATTGGATCAGTTTTTCCTATCTTCAGTTTTTTCATGTGAGAGTAAATGCCTCTCTAAATGAGTGATTACATAGTTATCCAACATCAGTACTAGGAAGAGGAGAAGGAAGCACAAGAACTACGTGTACAAAAAAAAAAAAAGATTTCCTAAAGAATATTCTGTAGAGCTAGCTAGAGATGGAAGTGGAATGCTATGGGCTTCCAAATCTGCATCCAGATCTGGGTAAATATACTGTTGTTTGTCCTTCATTTCTGAAGAGGACCAATGACATCACAGGGCAACGTCTCGACTCACGTGTAACCTCACTCTCTCTTCCAGTAATCTAAGTCCAATGACTCAGGATGCAGGGGATGGTGTTGGCATCTTCAACATCTGACCAGCTCTAAGGACTCCACAGCACCTGCTTAGCCTTCTTCATGGTCACTGGAACAAATTGTTCTCATCTGCCCATTCCACCAAGTGAAGTCTTCTCAAGCTTATGGCAGACCCCCCACTAATGTACAAAGTAGCTTGGGGTCTATTGGTTACCCTTAACCTGATTTCGCCTGTCTGCCAAGACAGTTTACTGGAGTGTGGCTGCTACACGTATTTCAGCTTCTTGGAACCACAAGTTGAGTGTCAAGTAGACACCAAAGAAGGATAAGCAGTTCTGAAAAGGCCTGGCAAACCCTCATACCTCCCTGAATACCTCCCATACACCCCAAATACGTAGCAGTTCCCCCAAAGATGGTTTCCTCAGTTTCCTGTTTGCACAGGAAAAGTCCCATCTCTGATGTGGATCAGAAATGCACAGCCCCCTCCAAAAGAAGGTGGGAAGCAGGTGATGATGGTGAACAGTAGGGAACAAAGTTATCAGCTACCTTTGCTTCAAGATTTATCTACGTTGAGATTTTTAAGCATAGTAAAAGGCTAATGGGAAGAAGAGTACAAGAATGGAATGTTTCCAATGGAGTTATGCAATGAGGGCAAGATAAAGGAATTAGCATTTATATCACACTATGTGTTAGGCAAAGGGCTAAGTGCTTTTGCCAATATTATTTCATTTGACTCTCACAACAACCCTGCAAAGTAGGTGCTATTATCAATGCCTCCATTTTATAGATGAGAAAACCATATCCAAGATCACACAGCGTCAGAGGTAACATCTGAACTCAGATCTTCCTGACTCCAGGTTCAGTGCTCTAATCAATGTGCCACCATATGCCTCTGGACAGTAATATGGAAGGTCCTGTCAAAGATGTCAAGTTCTATGGGGCCATTGGACCCTAGAAAGAAACTTGTCTATGAAGTTTATTTTGGAAAAATAAGATGAGATCTTTGGAGCCGATTTTAGGGGAGAAGGCAAAAATAAAGAAAAAAAATACTTAGAGCTCTTCCTGTGATGGCTAAAGATTGGAAACTGAGAATTAGAAGGGAGTTAACCAGGAAAACCTATGCATCATTTTTCTCTGATAAAGGTCTGAAACCCAAGATTAATATGTAATAGACATAAATATAAAACAATAAAAACTATTCCCCAAATAGAAAAAAGGTAAAAATACATGAATAGGCACCACCCAAAGTAAGAAAACTAAGTTTTCAACAATCATATGAAAAAATGCCCCAAATCATTAGTAATAAGAAAAATGCACATTGTTTACAACAAATTTTTTCTATTAATAAAAATTTGTTTTCTCTCCTTCCCAACACCATACACACAATTTTAAAAAGGAAAAGAACGTTAATAAAATATTTTTTTAAATATACACATGAGTAGAAGGAAGTAATACAAATTCATTTGCATTCCACAGAGATGGAAAGGATGGAACTTGCAGTTAAAATATTCTAAGAAGGAGACATATTCTTGTATCCATCACAGAAAAGGGTCACAAAAACTAGACATCACGAAATGAATCCCAGAAATCAGTTTAATAGGCTTTGCACAACTCCTTTTTCTAACTTCATATGTTTGTATGCAGATTCCCATGCCTCAATCAAAGTTCCACCCCACCTACTGAAATTCATCTCTTTTAAGATCCAGCTTACTTACCCCACTTCCTCCCATTTCCTCCCAATTTAGGAAGCCATCCCTCATTTGCCTTAAATCTCTTGGGTTATTATCTGTCCTCTCACTTATTTAACTATAGAACAGTTACATACTACACATGTATACTGTACATGTAACATGTCCACCCGCTGGAAAACAAGCTCTATGTTCTACTTTAAAATTCCACACCAGCCTCTGTCCTCTCACAGCTCACAACCTGTCAAACCCAAGCCCAGATTACTCTCAACATCTTCCTTTACTACTGTTCACGTGCTGCTGAATGGAGCTGTAAAACATAAACCATACCTACTAGAGCCATCACAAATTTATGTTCTCTAATCTCAAGTGAGCCCTAACCACATCAAGATAATCCTATGACTTCTCCCTAACAGATTCTTTTTTAAAAGTTGTTATTGATGTTTCTTTCTTTACATTACCATAATTTTCTCCATTACTTACTCCTTTCCCTCTCCAACCACCTCATATAACAAAGATTTGTAAAAGAAAAAGGGAAAAATCAGCATAATTGACCAACGAATGAAAAAAAGTTTGAAAATATGCACAATATACAATACTTGTGGACTTCCCACATCTGCAAACAGGTAGAATCAGGATGTCTCCTTATGTGTTTATTCTTTATAATTTTACAATGTTGATTTTTAAATTTTTTTTGGTGGTTCTATTTACAGTGTTGTAGTCAATGTGTAAAGTTGTTTTCTTGGATTTGCTTACTTTATTTTGCATCCATTTACAAAGATCTTTCCATGGTTCTCTGTATTTTTTCAAATTTGTCATTTCTTACAGCACAATAATATTTCATGACAATTCTATGCTACAATGTATTTAGCCATTCCCAAACCAATGAGCATTTTTTTTCTCCCTTCAATTCTTTATATCACAAAAAAGTGTTGCTATAAATATTTTGTTATATATTGGGATTTTCTTATCAATAGCCTCCTTGGGGTATAAGCCTAGTAATGGAACCTCTGGGTTACAAGTAATGAACATTTTAGTCACTTTATAAAACTCCAAACTGTGTTCCAAATGGTTGTACTAATTCACAGTTCCACCACAAATGCAGAAATGTGAGAGAAATGTGACAGAAAACTTTTTTTCCCATTCAACCACTTCCCTTTTCTTATGCATTAATTTTGCCTGTGCAGAAACCTTTTTAGTTTAATGTAGTCAAAGTTATCAATTTTATATTCTGTAATTGTTTGGTTAAGAATACATCTCCTACTCCTTGCTGTGAAAGGTAAATGTTCTATTTTTCTTCTAATTTTCTCTACTGGTTCCTTCTGTAATATTAAGGCTATGTATCCATTTAGCACGTATTATTAAGTATAGTGTAAAGACATGAGCTAAGCCTAATTTTCACAGACTGCTTTCCAGTTGTACCAGTTTTCATCAAATAGGGAGCTTTCCTAAGTAATTCGTGCTTTGTACCTTATCAAATATTTTGTTACTGAATTCCACTGCTTCTGATTCTTCCTTGTCTGATCTATTACACTCATCTTCATTTTTTGACCCAAACCAGCTGGCTTTGGTGACTGCTCTTTTTTTTTTAAATACAGTACTATTCCCCACTCATTCCTGTCTCTTTTCATTATTTTCCTTGATATTCTAGCTCTTTTGGGTTTTTTTTTCAAATTAGTTTTATTATTTTATCAAGGACTATAAAATATATCAAGGATTATATAAAGTAGGGGTAGCTAGGTGGCACACTGGATGGCGTGCTAGGCATAGGCAGGATGACTCATCATCCTGAGTTCAAATCCGGCCTTTGACGTTTACTAGCTGTATGACCCTGGGCAAGTCACTTAACCCTGCCTGCCTCCATTTCCATGTTTGTAAAATGAGCTAGAGAAGGAAATGGCAAACCACTCCAGTGTGTCTGCCAAGAAAACCCCAAATGGGGTCATGAAGAGAACACAACTGAAAAAAGAACTGAACAACAACAATAAAGTATATCTTTTATAACTTGATTGGTGTAAGCATTAAAACTGTAAATTAGCCTCGGTAGTATCATTATTTTTATTATATTAATATGGTCCAGTCGATGACCACTGAATATTTCTCTAGCTACTTGTTATTCTTTAATGCCTTTAATCTGCACTTTCATAATTAAATCTACACTAATATTTTGAGTGCTTCAGGAGATCTATCCCCAGATACTTTACGAATTTTCCAGTTGACAAGAATGGGGTTTCCCTTTCTATTAAAGCCTCTTGGATTTCCATGTAGAAATGCTGTTGACTTTTGAAGGTTTATAGTGTAGCCTGTAATCTTGCTGAAGTTAAAGCTATTTTCTCAATTGCTATCTTTGCTTATTATTTTCTGAGTAGATGATCATATGTCAATAAACAGGGATTTTTTTAATCTCTACTTATCTTTATGCCTTAATTTCTTTTCTTTTTTCTTTTTTTTTTTGCATTTTGGAAGGCAATTGGGGTTAAGTGACTTGCCAAAGGTCACACGGCTAGTTTTTTTGTGTGTGTGTTAAGTGTTGGAGGCTGGATTTGAACTCAGGCTTCCTGATTCCAAGGCCAGTGCTCTACTCACTGAGCCACCTAGCCACCCCCTTAATTTCTTTTTCTTGTCTGACGGCTACTGCTAGCATATCTAGCACTATATCAAATGACAGTGCGGAGGGCTGGCATCCTTGCTTTAGTTCTCTATATCATTTCTATCACATATACTTGCTTTTTGTTTTAGATAAATACTTTAAAAAAATTTTTTAACGTACCTCTAAGCCTATACTTTATATGGAAAGTTTAAATAAGTGCTGTATTTTGTCAAAGGTCTTTTCCACTTCTATGGGATAATTATGTACCTGATGTTCATGTTTTTAATATGATTGTGCTGTTTCCTTAATGTTGATTCATCCCTGCATACCTGATATGATTCTAACTTGGTCATAATGAATGGTTTCTTGGATGAATCACTTAAGTCTACTTGACAAGATTTTGTTTTAAAATTTTGAACCAGTATTCACTAACGATATTGTTCTATAGTTCTCCTTCTAAATTTTACTTATCCTTCCATGCCGTAGGTCTTAGGATTGTACTTGTCCCATAAAAGAAATCTGGTACATGACCAATCTTTGAGAATAATTCTAGTAGCACTGGTATAATTGTTCTTTAAAAGTTTTACAAGACTCCCCAAAAACTAGCTGATTCTCTAGTCCACTATCCACAATGCTTGTTCCATTCCTTCCTTACGCCTCACACAGCATCTTCTCACCTCAGCCCCTCAGTTGAGAGCTTTGACTCATCCTTGACCAATTTGCTGGCATTCCCTAAGAGTTTTCCCCTTCTCATCTCCTCTTCTCAAACCCTGTGACGCCGTCCTCTTTATTTTCTCTTTTTCTCTCATCTCTGATGAAAATATGGTTTTTCTTCTTGCCAAGATCACGTCCTCTATATATCTTTAGTCTCATCCCCTCCCACTTGTTCCAACAGACTGTTTCCATTATTCTCTTCCCATCCTTGGCCCTCCGGCCAATTTTTTAATCTCTTCCTGTCTACTGATTTCTTCCTTGATGGCCACACCTTGCTACGGTAATATTATCTCTCTTCCTTTTCTCAGCCAATTTTCTTGAATAAACGTCTGCACTCAATGCTTCCTCTTCCTCTCCTCTCACTCTCGTCTTAGCCCTCTACAATTTGGATTCTGGCCTCATAGCTCAATTGAAACTATCTTCTCCAAAATTATCCAGTCTTGTCAAATGTAACGGCCTCTCCTCAGTCCTCATCCTTGAACTCCCTGTAGCTTTTGTCATTGCTGACCACCTCATGGTTCCTCTCTCTTTTCTGGGCTTTTTGAGACGCTGCTCGCCTGTGAAGGAGGTTCTCCTCCTTCCTGTGTGATTCCTCCTCGGCCTCCTTTGTTCCTTCATCTGCTACATCATGCCAACAATCTGTGGGCGTACCCCTTATGAAACTTCCCTATTACTGCCCAAGGAGTTGCCTGCCATCTTTCAGCCACCAGGGTTCATAATCTCAGTATAATCTTCAGTTCCTCATTTTCTCTTACTCCACACATCCAAATGGTTCCCAAATTTTAACATTTCTGCCTCTACAATATCTCTTATTCTCCTATTCTCCAGTCACACAAACACCACCTCTAGTTCAGACTCTCATCATTTCTTGCCTGGACTATAATGTAATAGCCTCCAACATGACTCCCTACCTCAAGCCTCTCCTCATACCAATCCATCCTCCACATAGACATCAAAGTGATTTTCCATAGGTCTGACCACTTACCCAACCTACCCCCCCAAAAAAAACCTCCAGTGGCTCCCTATTACCTCTGAGATCAAATATAAACTCCACTGTTTGCAATATAAAGCTCTTAACAACCTGGCTTCTGACTTTTCCAGTGTTCTTACACGTTCACATAACTCCCCTCCATGCACTCTACGGTTCAATCATACTAGTCTGCTTCTTGGTCTGCACACAGGACACCCCATCTCCCTTGCCCGTGCCTTTGTCCTGGCCTCCATGACTGTAATGTGCTCCTTCCTCACCTCCACTTCTAGGAACCCCTGTTTTCCTTCTAAATTCAGGTCAAGCACCAACTTCCAAATAAGTCTCTTCCTAAACCTCCTAGTTCAGTCCTTCCCCAAACTTCCTGCATTCATTTTGGACACATCCTGTGTTTACTTAAATATACACATGCTGTCTCCCCTTTAGCATGTAAGCTCCTTTATGGCAGGAGCCATTTCCCCTTGGTTTGGTCTTTGTATCCCCAGCACTTAGCACCACAACTGGAACATGGAAGGCACTTAATCAATGTTTATGAACTGATTAATTGAGTGTATCACAGCTGGTAAACTGTAAGTGTCAGAGAGCAGAAACTCCCCCTTCATCTGTTTGATGCTCACTGTCTAGGACAGCATCTCACACAGAGAAGGCTCTTAAGAAATGCTTTGTGAGAGAAGCAGCATGAGCACAGAGAATGGAGAGCTGGTCTCTGAGTCAGAAAGAACGGGCCAAAATCTCACCACAGACTAAAAGCATGGCTCTGGACAAACCACAAGGCCTTCCAGGGCCTCATGTTGCAGAGCTGCTGTGTACAGGTGAGGAAGTTCTGAAGGCACTAAGCAGCAATAGTCCTTGGCATAGGTAGGGTCAACACACACACACACACACATGCACATGCACACACACACACATATGCACAAGCTTATACAAACACATAATTTGGTAGACTGAATGGAATGAATTCACCAGGGGTGGGCATGGGGAGAGAACTCACTCTTCCCAACTTTGTAGGCCTGGAGCTATATGGGAAGCTTGAATACAGTCACTCCTATTTGTTAATATTACTGGTCGGGATCAGTACTAGGGACTACAAAGTCACCGCAAGGGGTGGTGTTCATAGAAAGCCCATTTCCTAACTCAAGTCCATGAGTGTGTTTAAAGAGGTGCCATTGACTCCACACCCAGAGATTTCAACAGCCTCCACACTTCTTTCCAAGATCAAAATGATTCTGCCACAGAAGCCTGGGGATAGAAGATGGAGAAACTGAAATCCAGTTGGGAACCCAAGCCACAGAGCAGGGTGAGGCCAGCAGATGACTCTAGAAAACAGGCAAGTTTCTACAAGGTTAACAAACCTTTAAATTCCCACGTGGTCATTTCTGTCAGAGATCAAAACATACTATCTTCCTCCATATCTATATATAAGACACACATATATAACACCCATATCCTTGTCTTCAGGCAAGAAGATATATCTTTCAAAATCTCTCTAATTCTAGGATTTCAGGAAATTGATCGTTTCCCATCATTCCTCCCTAAAGTCTGACAAAAAGGGAAGTGAAGCAAATGAGCCTGAGTGATGCACAAACTGGCAGAGATCCTAATAACTAAGAGATGATTCTAAATAATAGCGTAATATCAGCCCAAAATTCTGTAGTCCTTTACAAAGGCAAAAACAGAAGCAACTACAGGTCATGCCATACGAGACTCCTTTTACTTCCAAATTTGGAGGCCACCCATTGACATGCACGAAGCGTAACCCCAAATCTCCCTAAGTGTCCTCTGCTTTTGGAAGGGAGCTGCTCTGGTAAGTGTATGCTCAGTTAAAAGGACCAGCAGCAGCAGCCTGAGGAAATGCAGCACACAGAACTTTCTCAGCTTCAAGGGAGGGAAACTGATTTCAGACCAAGGCAAAAGTGATTTCCTTCTGCTCATTAGCATGCGGCAGAAAAAATATCTAGCAGAGAAGCCGGGACTCTTCCAGGAAATGGCCTCGAGGGGTCACTGAAACAGCCTCTCCGTCATGGGAAGAAAGAGTCTTTGTGCTGGGACAAATTCTCCATCCTCTGGTGTCTTGCATGGAGACATGCACTACTCTCCATGCCAGGTCTCCCTCTTCCTTAGCATCTATAATCTTAAAGCCATTAATCTGGCCAGCTTTCCCAGATTAAAGGTCTACAAAAAAGACTATAGGGTAAAAAGACCCAACTCTACCAATAATCTTACCTCTACATGAGAGGAAAACCCCGACGTTCCCACAGTGCAGGAGAAAGAAGAATGAAAGTTGGCCAGTTATGGAGGAAGATTTTGATAAAATGAAGTACTAAGTCCTTTTCCCCTTCCCCCCTTAGATAAGTCCTAATCCCTAGTATTTAGGGACACATATCTTCAGCCTCCCCAACCTAAAATCAATCAGCTAACACATACTGAAGTGCCGGACCCTGTCTCGAGCTGAATGCTAAGAATACAAATACAGAAAGGGAAGACCCTGCTCTCAAGAAGCTTACATTCTTTAGCAGAAGACAACAGGTACAGCAGGTTACAAGAAGAAAAGAGAACTGGCTAGGGAGAGACGCAGAGGAAAAAAAGATAGAATTTGGAAAACTGGATTCTTTTCTTTGCCCTGCAGACCTTGGATTCCCAGAATGCTCTACCTCGTGGCTTCCCTTTCAGGTCTCAGTTCAAATACTGCAGGACACCCTGTTCCCCTTCCTTAGGTCCCTTCCCTTCTGAAGTAACTTTCCAAGTACAATTTTTTTCCACGTTATCTCTTTCATTAGAATATGAATTCTCTGAGTGTAGGGACCTTGTTTTTCTTGCTTTGTTTTATTTTTTAACTTTCTTTGTATCTCTACCATTTAGCACTGTGCCTGGCACACATTAAGCACTTAAATGTCTAATGACTGCCTAGAATGAATTGGTTATTAAATGACTACTATGTATGATGCTGGGTGGGGTGTCAACACAAAGAGAGATACACAGACTGTAATATATATGGAAACGTAAAACAAATAGACTGGAAGGTGCAGTTAAAGTATTACAAGAACTCTAAAAACAGAAGAAAGAATGAAAATCCGAGGGTGACACAGAGAAGCAGGCGAATATCAGTGTTAAAATCAATATATACTTTTGGAAACCAGCTATACATTTAATAGAGATTCTGTTTCATAACGAAAGCATGAAAGAATGAAGGGGACATAGTTTTACCAGATCACAAACTATATTAAAAACAGTTGTCATCAAAACTACTAAATCGGAAAATAGCCAAGGAGATCGTTGGATCAGAAGAGGCAAGCAAGTGCTAGAAGCAAATAAATGTAGTGCAATCAAATAAAACGCAAAATACTAGTGAAAGAATCTTTACCGAATAAAAACTGATGGGGAAATTGGAAATTAACTTGACAGAGTACAGGTATAGAGCTGCGTCTTGTACAGTACCTACCGCAATGAATCGCAAAGGGATAACCAACCTAAATATAAAAGGGCGTAGCATTTTTAAAAACTAGGTGAATGGAAGAAAGGACCTAAAGGATTTTAGGGAAATGGTTTAATACATTTATAACAAAAAAGGGAGAAGAAATCACAAAAAATAAAAATAGGCCATTTCAAATACACAGAATTTTTTCAAGCCTTGAAATAAGAAAAAGAAAGGTAGTGGAACAGAGCAGACATGCAATTTATAGCAGCAAGTAACTATAATAACCTTCTGTTTGACAAGTGTAAAGACTTAAGTTTTGGGGATAAGAATCTTTGGTTGGTAAAAATTATTCAGAAAGCTAGAAAGCAATCTGGCAGAAACTAGTCCTAGACCACTGTCTTACATCATTTACCAAGACAAGGTCAAAGTGGATACATGACCTAGATATAAAGGGAGATATTATAAGAAACTTTGAAGAACAGAGAATATATTACCTATCATACTTATGGACAGGAAAAGAACTTATGGATAAATAAGAGAAAATAGAGCAGTGTGAGGTAGAAAATGGATACTTTCCATTACATTAAATTAAAAAGAGTTTGTAAAAATGAAACCAATGTAGCCAAGATCAGAAAGAAAGCAGAAAACTAGGGGGGGAATTTTATAGCAT
Source organism: Pseudocheirus occidentalis (assembly GCA_028646575.1). Classification (NCBI taxonomy): domain Eukaryota; kingdom Metazoa; phylum Chordata; class Mammalia; order Diprotodontia; family Pseudocheiridae; genus Pseudocheirus; species Pseudocheirus occidentalis. The sequence continues at coordinate 12,622 of JAQQSW010000905.1, forward strand.
TTCTCAGACAATGGTATCATATCACAAATATATAAAGAACTTTGTCAAATCTAAAAGAATATGAGTCATTCCCCAATAGATAAATGGTCAAAGGATATGAGCAAGCAGTTTTCTGATAAAGAAATCAAAGTAACTTATAGTCATATGAAAAAATGCTCAATCATTACTGATTAGAGAAATGCAAATTAAGACAACCTTGAGATACCATTTTACACCTATGAGACTGGCTAAAATGATAGAAGGGGAAGGAGACAAATATTGGAAGGGATGTAGAAAAATTGGGACACTAATTCATTGTTGGTAGAACTATAAACTAATCCAGACATTTTGGAGAGCAATCTGTAATTATGCCAAAGAGTTATTAAACTACCTGTATAGCCTTTGGCCAAGCAATACCACTACTGGGTCTGTTGCCTAAGATAATCATCTTCAGGGAAAAAAAAGAACCTGTATGTTCTAAAATATTTATAAAGGCTCACTTCAAGGTAACAAAGAACTGAAAAGGAGACTCATCAGTTGGGGAATGACTGAACAAGTTGTGGCATATGATCATGATAGAATACTATTGTGCTATAAGAAATGATGAACTCAAAGACCTTAGAAAAACATGGACAGACTTGTACAAAATAATGAAGAGCAAAATGGGTAGCAACAAGAGAACGTTGTATACAATAACAGCAACACTGTTTTAAGAACAACTTTGATTAAAACTATCTACGTCATATGAAAAAAAATACTCTAAATCACTATTGATTAGAGAGATGCAAATCAAAACAAGTCTGAGTACCACATCACACCTATCAGATTGGCTAACATGACAAAACAGGAAAATGATAAATATTGCAGAGGACATGGGAAAGTTGGAACACTGATTCCTTGTTGGTGGAGCTGTGAGCTGATCCAACCATTCTGGAGAGCAATCTGGAACGATGCCCAAAGGGCTATAAAAATGTGCATACCCTTTGACCCAGTAATACCACTTCTAGGGCTGTACCCCAAAAAGATCATAAAAATGGGAAAAGGACCCATGTGTTCAAAAGTATTCATAGCAGCTCTGTTTGTGGTGGCCAAGAATTGGAAATTGAGGGGATGTTCATCAACTGGAGGATGGCTGAACAAGGGGTGGTATATGAATATAATGGAATACTACTGTGCCATAAGAAGTGATGAACAGGAAGACTTCAGACGTGAGTACAGCCAGGAGAACATTGTACACAGTAACAGCCACAGGCGGTGACGACTGATTTTGATAGACTTAGCCCTTCTCAGTAATGCAAGGACCTAAACCAGGTCCAAAGCACTCATGATGGTAAATGCTGTCTACATCCAGAGAAAGACCTATGGAGTCTGAATGCAGACCAAAGCAGGCTATTTTCTTTTTTTTGTTTAGTTTTTTCTTCCTCATGGTTTCTCCCATTCATTATAATTCTTTTATGCAACATATAACTAATGTGAAAATGCATTGAAGAGGAATGCATGTGTAGAGCCATGTTATACTGCATGCAATCTTGGGGAGGGAGGGGGAGAAAATTTAAAACTTGTGGAAGTGAATGTTGAAAACTAAAAATAACTAAATAAAATTTTTTTAAAAAGAACAACTTTGAGCAACTCAGTCATTTTGACTATTATAAATGCCCAAATTAACTAAAAAGGACTAATGAAGGAAGATGCTATCTGTATCCATAGAAAGAAATGATAAATATAATATGTATAGAATGGTCTTATACACACACACACGCACACGTTTAATGCTATCTCTAGGATAAGAGATAGGCAAAGGGAGGGAAGGGGAGAAAGGAGTTATATGATAAATTTATTATATATTGAAAAGGAATGGCAAGTTGTACATAATAAATTTGCAATTTCTCATGTAATCATCCTTTTTTTCTATTCTACCATGTTATGGAAATGCCTGTTTTATTTCTTAAATTAAAAAATTTAAAAGTGAAAAAATCCAACACAAAAAAAGAATATGTTTAGAATAAATGGTTGAATGAGGACAAAAATCTTCTAATCAAATCCTTCCAATAAAAGCCCAATAATTCAGATGTTATTATTCCCCCATTTTGAAGATGAGGAAACTAAAGCCCGGAGAGATTAAGCGACTTGCTCTTAGACACAAGGACTCTGTAGTAACAAAACTCAAAAATAACACGTCTAAATGCTCATCACCAGAGGTCAGATTGAAAGAACAGGAATATATGAATATGACAGGATGATGCTGCAATACAGAAAATAATGGGAAATTTGAAGAAACATGGCAAGATATTTTGAACTGAGGTAGAGCAAGCAAGAAAAATCATGGAAAACAACACATAAGGTAACTACAAAAATATAAATTAAAAGCAATGTTGGGATAGCTAGGTGGCGCAGTGAATAGAGCACCTGCTCTGGAGTCAGGAGGACCTGAGTTCAAATTCAGCCTCAGACACTTAACACAAAACTAGCTGTGTGACCTTGGGCAAGTCACTTAATTGGGATTGCCCTGTCTTCCCCCTCCAAAAAAAATTTTTTTAAACAATGCTAACAGGCAACTCAAATAAGATTTAAAACAATAATTAATAAAGACTCTAAAGGGCAGTTTATGAAACATTTCTTCAGAAAAGTAGGGGAATATGAATAATGACTGTCATGAACAATCACTCTGAGATTGTACAAGGGTACAGGCTCTAGAAACGCCCTTGAACTCTCTCCTTGAATCTTTCTACTTGATGTGGGGTTCACCTGAGGTTCTAAGCCTTTCATCATTGCTATGCCCAATTATCTGTTACCCTTGACCTAGCCAAGCCTTCCATGGTTTGTTATCTCTGGATCGCCTTCTGCTCCTTGCTACTCACCATCCTAACAAAATCCCTTTCTCTTGGTTCCTGGCCTCAGACATCTAGTCACCCCAGCCTAGGCCACTCCCATCAAGATCCTCCCTAGACCTTTCCTCCAGTCACCCCAGACTACTTGGCCAACCCTTAGAGGCCCTCCCACAGTCTTTCTGGATGTAAGATCCATCTCAGCCTCCATTAAGGTGCCCAGACGCAATCTGGCCCATATACATTAGCGTTACAAACGTTCAGACTCTTTAAAGTGTCTGGTGGATTTTCGATAAACTTTGTTTTTCATTGACTGAAAAAAGGCTTGGGTTGAATTCATTTGGGCAGGACCGCATGTCGCTATTTCCGTGCCCCAGCACTCCTTAACCTCAACAGCTGTATCCCTGATTTTACTTTTTTCCTTGTGACAGTGAAATGCTGGAGGAGGGGATGAAAACATCAGGAATTGTGTATAAAAGGGGAGAATGTCAATAAAACTTTAAAATCAAACTAAATAAAGAGATAAAAAAGATGGCAATGAAATAACCCACCCCAAAGCTGACTTCTTGCACGGAAAACGTTTGGACTGACTTGAACTTTTAAACGCATTACCCTTCCCCTTAAAACAAAAGTAAGTATGTAAGTAAGGGAGAAGAAGGGTCTAGTAAACATTACTTTTCCTCCCTGAAGCTATGGAACAATGGAGGAGAAAATGGACCAGAATGTTTATTTCTCAAGGACCCAGATGGGTTTAGCCTCAGCCAAATTTTCACACGCTGTTCATTTGCCTAAAAGTTTGATAAAGAACATGAGGTGACTTGTGCTGTAGCTCTAAGCAATACAGTGATTCTGCTTTACGAAGATCAAACCCCATGCAAAACCCATGAAGGGAGGAAAAATTTCAGCAGACTCCAAGCATCTAACAGACAGAGCTAGGACCTCTCGACTTGTCTGGGCAGTCTCCCGGGATACCGTCAGAGCATGCTTCAGGTGCTCGTTCCCAAACAATAATGCTGCCTTGCAGAGAACACATCAACAGAAACTTCCTCCTCTGCTCATCTTTAACCTTCTAGAGTTGCTGGCATAAAGGAATCATCTTTATCTAATAGCAGAGCAAAAAAAGACCTTCAAGATCAAGTCCCATGTTCTGAATTTACATGGGAGGAAATACATCCACAGCAGTTTTGTAATCTGCCCATGTGACCTTACCAGTAGTCAAACAAGGGACTCTGTAACTCAAAGGCCTATATTCTTTCCTCTATACCACACTGTCTCCTTTAAATGTAAATTCCTGTGTTTGAGTTTTTTAAAATCAGCATCAAAAGTACAAAGGGTGGGGATGGGGTGTTACAACAGCTCATGTGAAAAATACCAAAAAAAAAAAATGCACGCAGTCTTCAGCTGCATTGAGGCCTTGGATCAAGCATAAGAGCTGGTAGCTCCACTCACTCCACTCTAGCCAGACTTCCTCAGCAACACTTTAGGAAGGGCAGCTTCTGCTGAGTGCCCAAAGAACGGCGACAAGGATGGCAAAGTGCTTCAAAATCATGCAATGTAAGGATCATTCTAAGTAACAGTGGATATGAACCCTGAAGAAAAGGTTATTTCTTTTGGGGATACCCCTATCTTTCCAATCACATCAGATCAAGAATTAGTCTTGGAGTTCAAAGAGACATCACCAGTGATCGAGTCCAATTCATAACCAAAAAAGAATCTTTAATCAATGTCCCCGGCAAAGCGATGGCCCAAACTGCTGGACGTGACCCGAGGAGCTCACTACCTCCTGAGGCGATCCACTCCACATCTGAACAATCATCTCTGACTCTTGTGCCCACATAAATACTCAGCGCTCTGCATTCTCTCTCACAGGCACCACCTCATCACCTCTTACCTCCTAACTGCTGTCTCTGCTTCCAGCCTTTCTTCTCTTCAAACCAGACTCCACACACTTGCCAAAAATAGCCTCCCTGAAGCATGAATCACTTTGTGAACCTTCACAGGTCTCTTTTTGCCTCTGTAATAGAATATAAAATCTTGATCTTGATATTTAAAGCACTTCACTATCTGACTTCCAGACGACTTTTTTCAGGTGTACTGTACATTACTCATCTTAATACACTTTAATTATATATATACACACTTTATATTATATATAAACTGGATTATTTGGTATTCCCAAGATTTACCATTCCACTTTTTGCAAAGACAATTTCTTACACCTAGAATATACTCCCTCCTTAATTCTGAATCCGGAGCTCTCTTCAAGATTCAGTTCACATGCAAACTCCTCCAGGAAGCCTTTCCTAGTCTACCTAGGTGTACATACTCTTTCTTTCTTCCTCAAATTACCATATGTTTATATATAATTTTCTACTTGCATACTGTTGTATCCTCTCCTAAACCTGAAATAGAAAATGGACTGTTTTTTGTTTTCTAATAATTAGAAGTATCCCGTGTAGAATGTCATTCTTCAGAAAGTAGTGTTTTCCCCTTGATCAAAAGTCTAAAGGTCACATTCTGGGGGTGTTCTAAAGGTAATTTCTCTTCAGGTATGGGTGGTACTAGATGGTCTCTGAGGTCCCGTCCAACTTTGGGATTATCTATGATTGAGATTCAAGGAAAATGTCAATAAGAGAAGAAATAACCATTTTTAAAAAGGGATAGCGGTAGAAAGAAGCCAGAAGTCTTGGAAATATACCATCTGACCCATAAATTCCTTAAGGGCCAGGGGTTTACAGTCTTAGCTTCCATGAATTCAGTCATTCTATTTACGAAGGTGATTTTTCACATCTATTCTTCCAGCCCTAACCTCTGTCTCAACCTCCAATCTTGAAGCTCCAACAGTTCAACTTTCAGACATGCCAAACTGGATGCTCAGTAAACACCTTAAACTTAGCACATCCAAAATGGAGTGCATCATTTATTACTTTACAGGGTACCACCATTCCTCCTAGTTGCCAAAGTTCGAAACCCAGGTATCATCTCTGACTCCTGTCATACTGTCTCACCCCTGATATCTAGTCAGTGACCAAGACTTGTCATTTTTATATTCACAACCTCTTTCCTATAGACTCCTTTCATTTTTTCAAACACTGCCACCACCTTGGTGCAGGCCCTCAGAACCTCACATCTAAACTACAGCCAACAGCAGATTGGTTGGTTGGTCTCCCTGATTCAGGTCTCTCTGCACTCTAGTCCATCTTCTCCTCACCTGTAAAAGTGACCTTCCTAAAGTGCAAATCTGACCCTGTCACACATATCCCCACCCAATAAACTCCAGCAGCTCCCTATCACCTCCTGTCACAAATATAAAGTCCCTTTCAGCATTCAGAGGCCTTCATAACCTGGTCCTTTCCCACCTCTCCAGTCTTACCACACACCCCACTCCCCCAGCCCTCCATGTACCTTTCGGTTGAGTGACACTGGTCTACCATCCTGCCCCATCTTCTAATCCTAGCATTTCTGCTGGCTGGCACCAATGCCTGGGGGTGCTCTCCCTTCTCATCTCCACCTCCTGGCTTCTCTAGCTCCCTCCAAGTATCTACAGTTCTACCTTCTCCTTCTGTAAGAAGCCTTTCCCAGTCCTCCCCTAATCTTAGTGCCTTCGCTTTGAGATAATCTATAATTTACCTGGTCTGTATCTTATCTCTATCTGGTCGCCTGAACTGTGTCTTCCCCACTGGACTGTGAGTTCCTTGAAAACTGTTAAAAACAGTTTCCAGTCTCTAGTGCTTGGCACAAAGGAGACTCACTGAAATATGAATAAATGGTTACTGAATGACCTGACTCATTTCACTTGGAGTCTCCCCCAGTACCCAAGAGGGTCTTTTACCCAGTAGATGTTCAATAATAGTTGTTCACTGACCAATAACACTGCTATGTAGTTTTTACAGAACAACAAAATCACAGATTATACAGCTCGACATGTTAGAGATTATGAATCCAACCCCCTCACGTCATCCATGTGGATACCATGGCAGAGAGAAGTCAAGTGACTTAGCCAAGGTCATACAGAGCAAACTATTGCCAGAGGCAGGACTGCAATCCAGGTCTTCGCACTCTCACCCAGTACCCTTTTCATGATACCATCTGATGGTAACAAATCCAAACTCCACTCATACTAATTTCCCAGCAACGTACTTTATCCAGGCTAGCCTCTCCCCCGTCCCCAGCACATGCATATATTCTCCATTCTGTGTCCTTTACTTATCCCCTTTCCCCAGCTGCTTGCTCATACCAATCTGACCCATCCTTAAAGAATCAACTCAAACACAAATAGTCTCCACAAAGGCTTCCTTGAGTACCAGAGGAAAGGATCCCTCGCCTTTTCTCTCCCTCTGCATACCTATAGCAGCTAAATATCCTGAACCACGTTGAACCACACTGCCCCTCCTAAACTACATACTCTCACTTGTTTACAAGTCATCTGTCATTATGTTTCATTTGTATCAGTCTACAATAACCACCAGATAATTTCTTTTTTTTTTTTACCAGATGATTTTTTTTCTTTTTTTTGGAGGGGGGAGAGCAGGGCAATTGGGGTTAAGTGACTTGCCCAAGGTCGCGGGGCTAGTAAGTGTTAAGTGTCTGAGGCCAGATTTGAACTCATTCACTAAGCCACCCAGCCGCCCCCACCAGATGATTTCTTAAGAGTAAAATTTTTATTTTGTATCTTGTCTCTTACCCCACTACCCCACTCCCCAGCCCCAGAATACACAGCACAGTGGTGGGGACACAGCTGAAGCTCCCTGGATGCGAGATGACTGACGTCCACTTTGAAATAAGATAAAATAACAATCATTGGCATTTATAAGCTATAACTTTGGGAAGTGCTTTACATTTGATCCCCACAATAACTCTGCTAGTTAGGTATTCTAGGGTTTATTGTTCCTATTTTACAGATGAAGAAACTAAGGCTTGTGAGGGCTAAGTGACTTACCACAGCCACATTACTCATCTTCATACACTGTTTTTAGGCTAAACTGGACTATTTACTGCCTTTCCATTTACCCCCAGGTCTTCATGACTTCACTTTGTCCACTGTGCCACACTCATTCTCCAAAAAAGGATGGAGATTATTGCCTTCCTTGCATTTCTCAAGTACTAGATCTGTGTTCATGTGAAAAAAGATTTGAGGCTCTTAGTGAAAATTCAATATGGACTTACAGGTGATGTATCACCCGGGGGGGGGGGAACATTTAAAAGAAGGAGAAAGAGACAGAAAGCACCTGAGTGATACGAGATGGGGAAGAACGGAGAGGAGGGGGCTCACAGTGAATGGCCTCCATTTTTTCAGTAAAATAAGAGACAAGGTTCTCCACTTGGAGAATGAGGGCAAGAGGAGGCTCAGGAGTTGTAAGGAAGGATGAAAAGGTCTGGAAGAGCTGTTCTGGGGAGTGGGATCACAAGTGATACGGCAGGTAGAGCAGGATTGCCCTGTAGGAGAGCCCTGTTGAGGCTGCGCAACATAAATTTGTAGTGGACTTAATCAGAACAGTCACAGGCTTTTCTGCAACTTTGTTTAGCAGCACGTGCGTACATGTGAAGACTCTCTCATTCTATGTGACTCCTGTCCATATCCTCCCATTAACAGAGGATCTATTGGCCATGCGAGGACCATGTTTTCCTTCAGTGTCCCTGACACTGTACGGACACCGCTGACGTATGTGAGCTCTCCACTGGCTATCCGTTGCTCTTACTATGTAACCAGCCTGTTTCAATACATCCCTCTGATGACACTGACCCCCTCACTTCTCAAGTACAATTCTTTGTGGAGAAGAAGACACAATCTGCTCACTCATCTATGTTTCCATTGAACCCTGGGTAAACAACTTCGGCTCTTTGGAGATTATGTTCCATGATTCAGTCATAAAGGACTACTAGAAGAATACAGATATTAAAAAACTAGGCCTTTATTTCAGGGAGAAACCCAAGCTCATCAAAAGAACTGTATGATTTCCTAAGGACAATCTGTCCACTCTCTTTCTTCTACCTAACTCTGGGTTCAATTCCTTGTTCTTTCAGAATATTTGTCTAACATACACGAAATATAAAACTATAACTAGAAAACTCATTCTATACCCTCTTCTCCCCCGCTACTCAAATATTATAACGGATTTACACAGGTCAAACTTCCAGAGGAAATGGCAGAGGTCTGCATTCCTGACCATGTTCTTCGTCTTTCAGTGTCAAAGGCTTGCCAAAATAGGGCAGGCTAGAGTTGCCCCAATTGTACACCATTTTTTTTTCATTTTTAGTTCTTTTAATTTGGCATTGATTTTATTTCTTCCAGTAAGCTGAAAGTCTGACTGTGCATAGACAGCTTATATAAAAAAAATTACTCCCACATCTGAAGCAGTAATAGGTTTTTGCTAAAATACAATTCTATTTTTTTGAAGTTATTAGTTCAGTATATATACAGGAAGTTTGTATGAAAATATTTGCCAGAGCTCTCTTCCCAAAAAAAGGCTAAGAGCTTCTTAATATGCCCTAGCTAGAATTTCATCCTTTAAAAGGTGAAGCAATTAATATAGGGAAATCCTATTTTGAATCCGATTCTCATTAAAAAGGAGAAAGCATTTGCAGGGAGCTGAGAAAACTGAAAGGAAGTGGTCGATCTATCCTAAAGTTTGTGAAAGAGGGGAGCAAATGAGGAAATAAGCTGATGAGCAAACCAGATTTTGGAAAAATGGATTTCAAAGGAAACATAGATAAGATTCCATGCAGCAAATACTTCCAAGGAAGTTCGCCCAAGTGGGCTGGGAGACGCTCAAGAATGAAATTCTAGGTCAAGTGTGGTCGCATACACCTGTAACGTTTGCAACTAGGAAAGTCTAAGACTGGTGATCCCTTGAGCTCGGGAGCTCTGACCTAAAGCTCACTGGGTATTTACACTAAGTTCTGTACTAATATGGTCACCTCTGGGAACAGGATCACCAGATTGCCTAAGGAGGGGCAAACTGGTCAAGGCCATTAAAAAAAAAGGTGGGGGCATGTTGGAGTTTCTGTGTTAGCAATATCAGGTTCAGACCCAACCGTGGCTACTGTACTTCCAGTCTGAATGAGATAGGGAGACGCAGGTTCAGGAACTTGTCTAAACAGATTATTGTAGATAAACAAGGAATTTACCAATAGATTTACACACACACACACACACACACAAAAGGTATTAGATTCCTCTTTGATGGCCCTCAAGCAGAGGCTGGACAACCACAAGTCACTATACAAGGGTTTCTTTTTTTATGTGTGTTTTGGACTAGTGAATACTTAACACTGAGGCCCATTCTTACTCGCAAATTCTGTGGTTCTATCTTCTACAAACTAGGGTTCTCTCTCATTTCTCATTTCCAACTCATGTTTTCCAAAATATCTGTCACTCTCCTCTTCTATACCTACCTTGTACTAAAATCAAAAGAGTAACAAGGTAGGGCAGCTATGTGGCACAGTGAATAGAGCACCGGCCCAGGAGTCAGGAGGACCTGAGTTCAAATCAAGCCTCAGACACTTGACACACAAACTGGCCATGTGACCTTGGGCAAGTCACTTAACCCCAACTGACCTCCAAAAAAAAAAGAGTATCAAGGTATATGTTGATATGAGTTACATTAAGTTTCTATAAACTTTGTCACATGATGTTTTGCAACAGCTGTTGGAAGATAGGCTGCAATTAACTTTGTGGTTGTCTTTTTGCAAATGAGCAATGCAATCAAACATGACTAAATGTTTCATGAACAATATTCTGAAACTAATTCCATCAACTCCTCTATTTGCCTCTCCAAGAAAACCTGTGAACTATCCTTTCATTCAGCGGAAACATCTTCTCATCTTCTGGTTTCATGCAGTGATAATGTCAAAGCACTTCAGATCCAGTTCTTCCAGTAATAAATTCATTCATTGCTTACTGGACAAGGACGTCATGTTCAGAATACCAAGAATGAACACTCCCAGAGTTTACTCCAAGGCTAGCACTTGATAGACTAATCTGAAAGAATGCTGCTTCTTTGTGCTTCTTGGTAGGTTCATGGCATTGATGTAACCCTGGCTCTGGAAGGCTACACAAAGCTATACCAAGGGAGCATGGGTTCTACCATGCTAGAAAGACTTCAAGTCTGGTCACAACAACAAGCTATGTTCCCTTTCCCACCAATCGGAAACTTTCACTCCAGAAGCTAAGAAGAGCCACAGAGTACTAAGAGCAATCTTGTATTTTTCTTTGTTTTATGGGGTGCTATGGTCAAACCACTAATTCACTATCATAAGGCCACCCTACTGGTGATGCGGTCCCACCATACCAAGCTAAGCTATGAATGGAAAACAATTTGTTAAGCATTTAATAGACACAAAGTACTGAAGGATATAGACAACCACAAAAATTGTCCTTGCTCTCCAGGACCTTACATTTCAATAGGAAGAAACAACACATAGAGGGAAGTGGTGAACAGAGATGGGTATTTTGGTCTTTAAAGTTACAAGGACTGTGAGAGAACCAATGAATGAATGAATGAAAAATGTTAAATACTCACTATGTGTGAAACGCTGTGCTAAGTGCTGGGAATACAAACAGAAAAGCAAAATGGTCGGTGTTCTTAAGAAACTCACATTCCAATAGCAATAGGAAACAACACATGAAGGAAGTTTGGCCTAGAGTTTTTTAAAATGCAGTGGTAAAGGAGATGCTAATGTATCTCCTCTAATATCATTTCCATTGATAAAACCACATCTCTTTCTGAGGATAAACCATTTGAAGGTGCCAAAGACGAGAACTTTTCCAAGTCTTCAGTAACTATATCTGCTAAGAACATAGGGATGGCAGCACCTAGAGAAGAAACTGACAGGTAGCTGTTCCCCAAGGGCTGCTCCACTGAACACTGGCTGTGAGGGCTGTGGTCCGAGGGCCCTGCTATTCCTTTGGCTCTTGGGTTTACAACAAGTGGTCAGTAGCTGGTATTGCTGGTAACAGGGAGAACAGCCCCTTCTCCACTATGATTATTTTCACTGATAACGGCTAGACCGGAAACAGGAGCAGTGGTCTGGGAGGCGCTGCAGTTCTTGAGGCTCTTGAGCTCTGGGTCTCGAGCTGTTTCCACTGGGATTTGAAGGAGGTGGTGGTGGTGGTGGTTTGACTTGCCTGCCACATTCTGCTTTCTTTTTCTCCCTCCTGATACCTTACTTCTTCAACTAGGATGGCTTGCCTTTCCCATCAACTGCAGATGTTCAGCAGGTAGTGGTGATGGTAGTGGGAGGGATGGAGGATACCCTTCTCCAGGAGGTTTACTCTCTTGGATGATGGCTATGAATTTGGCTAGAAGTGAAGCCATAGGGGAGTAAAGTAACACACCCTCCCAAAACCTCCTTCCCAGCCACTCCCCAACCCCCAATAGCAGTACTGATTCAATTATGGCTCCAAACCTGCAACTGTACCGTAAGATCACATCTGGAGTTTTTTCAGCATTGTAGAACCTGTACTCCTCTGACATAGTCTCTAAGAACCCAAGGTCATCTCCATGAAAAGAACACCAAAATGAAGCAGGATTTTGTAGCAATAATGTATCAAGAAAGAAAATGAAATAAATCTGGTATGACCTGGTGTTGATGAAGTCACACTAGCTTTTTTATCTGATCATGGCTTCACAAACATTTTCACTAAAGGCTTCACTTTCTAAATGTTCACAAAACATTGTAAATTTTGCCAGATACAAAAGTTAGGCTCATTGGTTTGTAGTGGGAAGATTTAATTCTCTTCCCTTTTTTGAAAAATCAATCAATAAGTGCCTACTATGTGCCAGGCATCATGTACTATGCTGAGCACAGGGAACACCCCAAAATAAAAGAGAGAGCAAAAGACTGTTTGCTCTCAAGGAGCTCACAATCCAATTGGGGAGATAACAAATAGTTACAAATAAGCTATATGCATATATGATATGTAAAATACACAGTATATACATATACATGTATACAGGATATATAAATGGTATGTGTGCATGTGTGTGTGTATATATAGTAATATATAATAGTATATATACATAT
>JAQQSW010000906.1:0-25429 GCA_028646575.1 Pseudocheirus occidentalis
CAAAAAAAGGAATCTGAAGTTGCATTGCTGAGTTTGCTTTGCTTCCCTTGCCTGCTCATTTTGCCAGTCAATTACTTGACTTTTTGGCTCCATGGAATTCTGCTTCCAGAGGTATAGCACTTTGTCCCAAATTGCTGGGGTTTTCACAGCTGCTGGAGCTATTAAGAGGCTGCTGCAGCCCCTACCACTTTGACTCACTGAAAACTCACCCCAGGACGACCACTAAGACCACGATCTGATCTAGGAAGCTTAAGGTAAGAGCACTTAGCCTCTGAATAATTGCTTGGTCCCCCTGCAATCTGCAAGCTGAGAGCTCTGAAACAGCCACGTGGAGGCAGCTGCAGGGCTGCCACTTCTGCTGCTTTCTTGCCCTGGAGGCAGTTTGGCTGGATCCTCTCCCCCAAATTGTGTAACCTTTCACTTAGTCTTTATTTCTTATGGCTTGATAATTCTGGAAATTGCCACAGGTGCTGCTGATCCACTCTCCTGAAGGCTCCAGTTGTGGCTTGTCCTGGTCACCCCTGGGGCCAAGCCACATTTTCAGGCCAGGCTGTTTTTGGCTCTCAGTGCTCTGTGATGAACCCTTTGCACTAAGCTGCCTTCAGTGAGAGATGTGTTTTTCTGTAATTTTTGAGTTCTGGAGCCCTAAAATCTGTTTAGAGTCATATTTTATGGTTATTTGAGGTGATTATGTAGGAGCTGCAGTTTTCCTGTTTCTACACTGCCATCTCAGCTCCTCCTCTCATTTTTAAGAGATGAAAATGAATGCTGAGAGAGGGGGATTTGCCCAAGCTCACATAGTGTGAAAGGTTATAATTGTTATCAACTGATGTTTAATGAAGAGGTAGAAGATATAAGAAATATTTTATTTCCTAGAACTGGAGTCAGAAAGGTTTGAATTTAAGTGCTGCCTTAGATAATTACTAGCTTTGTAACTCAGGGGAGGTCAGTTCACCTCCTTTTACCTCGATTTCCTCATAGGAACAAATATTTAATAGACTTTAAGACCCCTTCCTGCTCTAAATATAGGACTCTATGATCTTTGACAATGTAGCATGAAAGAATCTGAGTGTTTGCTCACAATTCCTTTCTTTGATCTATTGTTTTCTTTTTCTAGGGTTTTGTATGTGAGTTGAGTATGTTTTTAATCTCTCCTTTCAAATGCCCCTGAAGGAGAAACAGTCTCATCTTTATATATCTAGGGACTAACACCTTACAAGATAAACTACTCAAACACACAAAGTCATTTGCTCCAAAAAAGTTCTTGACATACTTTCAGATTACTCAGTAGTTTTCTTTCATAGATATATTGACCTCTACTATGAGAACTATTTGTCTCTCAACAAACACTTTCTTCTCACCTTTTTTTTTCTTTCAGTCCTCTTCTTGAGCACTTTTCTGCTTAAGAGAGCTCTAATCAAGAAAAGTGTACTCTTCGGAGAACACATGTGAAGGATGGGGTAGGAGAGGGAGTATTACTAGCAGTACCTTATTTACATAGAGTAGGAGGAGAAAGGGAGATCTTTGAAAATAAAATAATTTCAAATGCATCAGTTCTAATGCAAATATAATTTCATTTATACTATTTGCCTTTTCTTTTATGCATCTATGTTTGCTTTTGCACTCCTTCCCTCCCTTTGCTTATTACTTGTCTTAAAATAAATTTCCTAAATTGATTTTAAATTTTTTTTAATTAGTGACAGTTTCACATAGTAGATGAAGGGGAAGCCTCAGAGTAGGAAGACTTGGGTTCAAGTTCTGATTTTGACCTATGCTATAAGTATGACCATTGGCAAGTTACCCAAACTCAGTACCCCTAGGCAACTCTCTAAAACCATAAAGTTAGAGTCAATGTCAGAGGAGAAGTTTTCATACCAAGTTTCCTATAAAAACCCAGATCAGTGACAATAGTATTTTTTTTCAAGAGTTGGTATCTGAGTTCCCCAAACATATAATTTCTTGATTCGATATATGAAATATTTCTTTTCATCTCCCTCCCTCCCTCCCTCTCTCTTTCTCTCTCTCTCTCTGTCATAAATATTATCTATACCTTATAGAGAATATTCTTTGATGAAGATCTCTATCTATAATTTGCTCTACTATACCATTTTGTCCTGCTTCATCCCATTTCCCTTACAAGGCTTTCATTTCTTCTGTTTTCTCAAATTTTAACTCTCTTCATCTCTACTTACTGAGCCAGGATTAAAATTATACTGAAGTACAGTGCTTCAAGTTGGTGTTTATCCTTGGGCTGACTGGCCCTAATTTTCTAGCTTGAGTAGGAGGAAATGAAGTCATGAAATCCTAAATCCTTGTGAAAAGAGACCCATTAAATTACTAACATCATAAAGAATGGAGGCTGGAAATGTCTTTGCAAGAGAAGAGCTGTGTAGGTGGCAATGGTCATTTATGTCCATAGTTCCATTACACTGCATAAATACTAGGAAAGTGACGATTCTAAAGTATCAGTAACCCTCTGTTGGAGGCTAGATTGGCCAGCTTAAGCCCATCAGGATGATTTCATTCTTTTCATGTTTCCTCACTGGGTCATCACCCTTACTTTACCACAGTAGTAATACAAACAATATTCACCTACAAAAGGGGAAAGGACTTTGACTCGTTAAACCAAATTCTAGTCCTTGTTTTTTAAGTTTCGAATAAAAATGTGTTTCTTATAAGAACTGAGGGGTTAAAATAGGCACCTGCACTTTAGACTGAGAATGTGTGTCTCCTGGTTCAGGAATCACATCTGTTTAACATGCTTTGTATAGTACCTTGTGTAGGTGTTTGATAAATACCATCTGATGAATATGCATAATATCCATTCAGTTAAAATTGGCTCAAACAACATCATTATGAAGCAGGGATATCCAGTTATATATTTGAAGGTACAGGAAAGAATAGAGAAGGTTGGTTAATGTGTCGGGGTTAAAGCACCACTGGTGACTTCATACGTGTTTTCATTAACACAATCATTCATTCAATCAGCCAGGAAGCCATCAAGTAATTACTAAATGCCTATTGTGGGTAAAGCAAAAAGTAGCATAGCATAGAGTGTAAAGAGATAGCCTTGAGTCAGGAAGACCTGAGTTCAAGTTTTGCTTCTGACTTAGCTATATGACACTGGGCAAGTCATTTAACCTCCCTTAGGGCTCCAAGGAACTCTAAGATGATAACTTGCAGGAAAAAATATCATTTTGCATTGGTAGAAGAAGCTCTTCACTGGGAACTCCTATAATGAGATCACAACTCCAGTTCCTATTCCTCTGGGTAAGGTACAGTGCTTAGTACCAGAGAGATAAAAAGATAAAAATAAAACAGTCCCCACTAGCAAGGATATTACAGTCACCCTGGGAGTTTCAGTACATTATATACACAAATAAATAAATACAAACAAAGTAATTTGGGGTCAGTGAGAAACCACTATCCCTGGGGGAGCCATGAATGGTCTCTTGAAGAAAGTGGCCACTGAGCTGATCTTTAAAGTAAGTTAGGGAATTCAAAATGGAGATGTTAAAAGGGAGAACATTCTAGCAATAGATAAGGTTTGCAAAGTTACAGAGACTGTAAATGTCTTTAAGTGCCATCATGCTCCTACTGTGATAAAATTGTTGTCAGTGTCGTATTATATTGGTCTAATAGTAACTACCCTGGCCCCCATTGCCTAAGAGAAAGTTATATTACATTTCACCCCTGCCATAGGGTTTTGTAGTACCCTTAAGGGGGTTTGGTCTAATCTCTGGTAGTGGCTTAAGGTTCCTTCAATTGGGTCCCCTCAGTTTAGGGGTCCTTTGTATCCCAGTTGCATTTACTTAAAATTTAGAATAGCTTTTACAGAGGATTTACTTCAAAGGAGAGCAAAAACAAATAGAAACATTCTCCTAACAACACTGGGTGGGGGAAGTGCATGATCTCTCCCTTAGTACCATCTTATTCTTTGGGAAGGGTACGAGTGTCAGATTCACTTAGGTTCTGTGTAGTATAGTTCCATACAGTTACAAGTCCAAAACACCCCTGGGATTTGATCCCAGCACCTTGACTTTATCAAGGCCTCCCTGCTGGGCTGGCAGCAACATCTGGCTTAGGACCCTGGCTGCAAAGTTACCTATGATTGCAGCTCCGGAGACTCCAACATTGTTGTCACTGTCATCTTCATCATCATCATCATCACCATCAAAACAATAACAATACTAACATAGCGTTCACGTTCACTCTGTGCCAGGCACTGTTCTAAGCACTTTATAATTATAACCTTATTTGATTCTCCCAACAAACCTGGGAGGGAGGTACTATTATTATCCTCACTTTACAGATGAGAAAACCAAGACAAACAGTGGTTAAATAACTTGTCCAGGGTCATAATAGTGGATTCTAACACTGGATTTTGACTCAGGTCTTCTTAACTAACTCCAGGCCTACGGCTCCATATATCCTCTATTACCTAGCTGCTTCAACAGCCTAAAGCTAGAATGAAAAGGATACTTGAAATATACCAAAAAAACAAACCCAATTCTGGGAACCACAGGGCGTAAAGGACTGAGAAAAGGCAGATGATTTCCCCAACTCCACTTTATATCCATGCACTGGGTTGTTGGATGAAAGTTTGGTTAAAGGAGACAAACACTGTAGGTGATATTCACTTATACCATTTATTCTGTTAAAGCTAGCAGCTACTTACTGCACAGGGCCAGAACCTAAGTTCTGACTGCCTAAACAAAGGAATAAGAAAGTTTAAATACATTTTAGAACCATTACAATTCAGGGTGGCTGTGTCACTCAAATTTATGATCTCCATAAATATTTAATCATTATATGAAAAAGGAATTTTCTTAATTGGATGAGTGGTAAATACAATAAGATAGGAAAGTTGACAAAGTGCCGATGGAAATTATGACTCAGGATATCTGTGTTTTCTCTACCATTAACATGTCATAACATAGTATATGTCCAAAAACATTACGATAAGAAAAAGTCTCATTACTCAAGTTAGTGCCTCAGGTTAAGGTCTCATTCTTAATGACCATAAAGTCAGCCCCATCTGGTTTTGTTGACATAGGAAGAGGTAGTCTCTGAGTTTACATTAAGAACAAAGAAGCTCTTAGGTCCAGACTCTTCTTCTGGTTGATTATCTCAGGCCCTGGCCCTTATTGAGGTTATTAAATTGATATTAAATGATTACCAGGGTAGATGGCACCCATGCAATAGATGAACAAGATCCTAATTTTCTGGATGTAGCTGAATAAGGAGGGAGAGAGACAGAGAGAGAAAAACAGACACAGAAACAAAGAGAGAGAAAGAGAAGGAAACAGAGTTAGACGGAAATTGTTTTACTCTAGTAGCTTTAAAGAAACAGCCTACTGTGGTTTCACTGCCAATGGATAAGACTACTTCTACCCACAACTCAGGAAAGCTCAGGAAACTATCAATCAGAAGGAGCCAAGATGGTGTCACAGAAGCAGGAAAACTCCACAGCTCCCCCCATAAGCAACTCAAATACCTAAAAATATGACTGTAATCAAGTGTTAGAGCTCCAGAACCCACAAAAGTACAGAGAAACAAAGCTCCTACTGAAGACAGCCAGGCAGGTGGGACAGGAAGGGCTCTTTGTAGCATGCTGGGAGCCAAAACCAGCCTGGCCTGAAATCTTTGCTTGGCCCCAGGGTGGCAAGGACAAGCCACAGCTGGAGCTTTCAGGAGAGTGAATCACCAGCACCTGTGGCAGTTTCCAGAATTATCAAGCCATAAGAAATAAGGACTAAGTGAAAGGTCAGTGGAACTTGGCTAAATTTAGGGGAGAAAAGTGGGTCCAGCTGCGCACTCCCAGGGCAAGAAAGCAGCAGAAGTGGCAGCCCTGAAGCTACCTCCAGGTGGCTGCTTCAGAGGCTCTCAGGCTGCAGACTGCAGGGGCCTAAGCAATTATTCAGGGGCTAAGTGCTCTTGCCTTAAACTGCTTGGATTGGGATCATGGTTTGGGTGTGGTAGTGAGGTACATTTTCAGTGAGCCAAAGCTAGTGGGGGCTGCAGAGATGGTGGCCTTCCAATACCTCAAACAGCTGTGAAAACCCCAGCAATTTGAGACAAAGTTCTCCCCGCCAGAAGCAGAGTTCCACAGAGCTAAAAAGTCAAGTAATTGGCAACATGAGCAGGCAAAGGAAGCAAAGTAAGAATAGCCATCCAACTTTAGATTCCTTTTGGGGGGACAAAAAGGATCAAAGGATGGAATGGGAGGAAGACAACACAGTCAGAACGCCTACACCAAAAGCTTCCAAGAAAAATGAAAACTGGTTATGAGCCACAGAGGAGCTTAAGAAGGATTTTGAAAACCAAGTAAGAGAAGTGGAGGAAAAATTGGGAAGAGAAATGAGAATGATGCAAGAAAATCATGAAAAGAGAGTCAACAACCTAACTGAAGAAAATAACAACTTAAAAAATAGATTAACTCAAATGGCAAAAGAAGCCCAAAAAGTCAAGAGGAGAAGAATGCCTTAAAAAGTTGCATTTGACAGATGGAAAAAGAATCTCAAAAGTTCACTGAAGAGAATCATTCCTTCAGAATTAGAGTGGAGCAAAGAGAAGCTAATGACTTTGTGAGAAATCAAGATACTATTAAACAGATCCAAACAAATTGAAAAATAGAATGCAATGTGAAATGTCTCATTGAAAAAAAACACTGACCTGGAAAATAGATGCAGGAGAGACAATTTAAAAATTATTGTACCACCTGGGAGAATTGATCAAAGAAAGAACATAGAAAGCATCCTTCAAGAAATTCTCAAGGAAAATTGCTGATATTTTAGAACCAGAAGGCAAAAGAGAACTTGAAAGAATTCATCAATCAACATTTGAAAAGGATCCCAAAAAGAAAACTCCTAGGAATGTTATAGCCAGGTTCTGGAGTTCCCAGATCAAGGAGCAAATATTACAAGCTGCCAAAAAGAAACAATTGAATACTTCGGAAACACAATCAGGATAACCCAGGATCTAGCAGCTTCTACATTAAAGGATCAAAGGGCCTTGAATATGATATTCCAGAGATCAAGGGAGCTAGGATTAAAATGAAGAATCAGCTACCCAGAAAAAATTGAGTATAAGGTTCCAGGGGAAAATATGGTCATTCAATGAGAAGGAGGACTTCCAAGTATTCTTGATGAAAAAAACAGAATTGAATAGAAAATTTGACACTCAAATACAAGAAGCATGAGAAGGCAAACATGGAAAAGAATTCATAAGGAACTTAGCAAAGTTGAGCTATTTACATTCCAACACGGAAAAACGGTAATTGTAAGTTAAGAAACTTTTCTCAGTATGTGGATAGTTGAAGGGAATTTAAATGTATATTTATGTATACATACACATATGTCTATATAGAAGGGTATATATGCATGTGAATACATATGTGAGTATGTGTATGTAAATATATATGTATATATGTATATATACACATATATATGTACATAGACAGAAGGCACAGGATTAATTGAATAGGATCGGATAATCTTTTAAAAGGTAAAATTGAGAATTAGGAGAGGAATAGAATGAGAGGAGACAGGGAGCAACAGAATGGGGTTAATCATGTCATATAGAAGAGGCAAGGGATAACTTACAGTGGAAGGGAAGAACAGGAAGACAAAAGGAAATAGGTCAACCTTATTCTCATTGAATTTAGCTTAGGGAAGGAATGACATATACTCGAAATCAGGTATCTTGGCCTACAAGAGAATATGGGGGAATTGGATGAAAGGGGGGAGGGTAGAAGGAGGGCAGGTTGAGGGGGGAGGGTTGTTAGAAGCACAAACTTCTGTAAAGGGACTGGGACAAAGTAGAGAATAGAACAAGTGGGGGGGGCAGAATTGGAAGGAGGGAAATATAGTCAGTCTTTCACAATGTGTCCATTGTAGAGATTTTCTGCATAACTACACATGTACTGCCTGTCTTGAATTGCTTGTCTTTCCAGTGGGGATGGGTGACAAGGGAAGAAGGGAAAGAATCTAGAATTTAAAGTTCTAAAATCAAATATTAAAGATATATATGTGTATATTATATATATATATATGTATAATCACTACTTTTATTTACAGGCAACTGGGAAATAAGATATACAGGCACTGGGGTAGGGAGATCCATCTTGCCCTACCAGAAAGTCAGAGGGGTGATGAGGGAGGATATAGGAGAGAGCAGATTGGGGGAGGGGTTTACAGTGGGATTGCTGTTTTGGGGTGATGGGTAGGGGAAAGACAGGGAGAAAATGTGTAAATCAAAATCACATAGAAATGAATGATGTAAACTAAAACAAACAAAAGTTAAAAAAAGAAATAGGGGAAAAAACCCATCAGTCAGGAGCAGGTCTCCATCTTAAGTGATTTGGACATATTTAAAGCATGGTTACTCTGGTCTTTGATACCAAGACTTAATATCTGTGGCATCAACTTCTTGTATGCCTCAAATACGCCAACTAGCATTCCCTAATGATATAAACTAACAGCACCAACAAAAATGCCTTTCAGCTTCCTTTAAATTTTGCATCCTATGATCTTCAACCTTCAACCATTCATCCCTTTCTCTAGTCATTTGAGGAGGAAGAGTGCCAAGGAAGCCTTTGTTCAGATAGATAAGATATTGTGGTCTATGGAAAAATCAGGGGTTTACATAATATGTTAGAAACACTGACACATCAGATTTAGGGGAGAAAAACAAAGAAAACACAACTCTTTCAGAAGGTGATCAGTGGGTGATCGGTAATCCCTTATCTATCCTCATATGTTCTAGGGATACCTGTAAGACTCCTCTGTTCAGGGGAAGGAATTCTGGGAAACCAGATGGGACTTTAGAATTGATTCAGATATGATGCTATTTACTAATTTTTTCTTTTTTTATTATATGATTATTCTGCTGTAGGTTATATATAATTTTCCACAATTGGGATAAAAAATTAATTCTGAAAACTTAGCTACTTCCTGAGACCCCTGTATTAATCAAATGAGATAATAATTATAAAGCCCTTAGCACAGTGCCTAGCACATAATAAGCAATATGAAAATGGCTGGATATTGTTATTCACCTTTATTAATTAAAACATTTTTGTGTGGGCAAGGCAGGATTGATAAGGGGATGGAAATGTTTGTTGTTGGAATAAGAAAGAGTCCTGTATCTATCATTAACTAATTGCACGACCTTTGTTAACAGTCTTAACTTCTCTGAGCCTCCATAAAATCCCTAGAGTTTCCTGCAGTCAGAGACAGGTTGCCAAATTGTGGATCTTTTAGCCATTGGGGAATGCATTCTCTTTGGGGAGAGTGGAACACTGGCAGTAAACAGGACTGGTTGCCCAGGTTTACTTGAGAAGTGAGGTCCTCTATCTGTCAGAGTCTTCCCTAAGTTTTAAGCATGCACTTTTGTGAATTTATACCACAAGGTTAGATGTAGAACAAGATGTAGTAAACCTGTTTTACAAGCAAGGAGACATTTAGCCTAATTTTACAATTAGCAGACTAGAATGGAAGAAAAAGCCATCACTTTAACATAATGTTTGATTGGCTAGGGACTGCTTAGGCAAAGAACTCAGTGGCCATTTTTTTAAAAGAATAAATCAGGATACAAAATGTCTACAGTGAAACTCAGAAGATAAATTAATTCAATATCTATCCATATCCGTATCTGTAACTAATCTATGTCCATATCTACATCTACAACTATAGCTATATTATCTGTCCCTATATCTATAGCTACATATATCTGTAAATATATCTTTGTATTTCTAGCTATATCTATCTATATAACCCCAAAAGTAAATAATTATGTTTCATTGTATAGCTTTGATTTCAACAAAAGTAATGCTTTGTCAGACTTTTCATCCTACCTCCCCATTTTTCATTTGGGAAGAAATTACAATTTAATCAGTATAAACTCCCTGTACCAAGGGAGATTTCAATCTGTGACTGAGGAGGTTGCCTGAGACAGAGGTTAAGTGACTTGACAAGGGTCACAAAGCTAGTAAATATCATGTGGGATTTGAATTCAGCTCTTCTTGGTTCTACCTACTATATTACATTGTCTCTAATTGGAAAATATGATCATTTTACAATTCTAGGTTATATAGTTGGTAAGTGTTTAGCAACCAGATTTCTGAGGGGAAAATACAGACATGACACATTTTAGAATTTACTATGTGTTATGAACATGGTTTCCATCACTTTCTTAAGTCTAGACAATAAATAAATAAAGCCCTGATTTGTAGTATTTGCCAATTTCTAAAATGCAAATACACTGAAATTTTAACTACTGGTTAATGAGGCAGTTAGAGCTGGCTCCAGCACACCCTTCCTTTAAGATCTATCAGTCATATGTTTAGAAGTTGAATTGAGAGAATTCCATATATATCTTTCTGGCTAAATAAGGATTACCAATTCAATTAGAGCAATAAAAGTTTAGTTGGAACTAGGTGTGGAAGAGAGGGGAAAAAAAGAATTTTTTTTCTTTTCTTTCCTCCTGGAGTCTTCTGGCTCTAAGCCCAACTCTCTATCAATTATGCCATACAAAACTGTATTTACTTCACAGATATAATAAACATGAACAAAAATATAAACACGCAGTACTTCCAGGGCACACTTGCTCCCTATTTATCCCATTTTAATATCTGGGGACAGTCCGCTCACTCAGCTTAGTTTCTATATTATATTGGTTCCACCAACTTCACATCCAGATGTGACATGACTGCCAAAGGAGTTCTTGTCTCAGCTACTGCAGGACTGAGATCTGAAGGTTACTGCTAAAAGTCACTACTTTGAAAATTGATGCTGAGCTGGCTCTAAAACTTGAATCCTGGAATACCTGAAGCCTCTCTTTCCTGACCTTCAAATTTCACCAGGTTGTAGTCTGCAAGCACTTTATTTAAAACAGCAAAAAACCCACAGAAGCGAAAGGCTGACTTCTCTTTCATGGGGCCACATGTCAGGTTCAGTGGGAAACAAACCTATGACTTCTTTTCTTACAATATTGTCTTCCTGACATCACTGAAGGAGTCAAAATCAAAAGAGGTTTTCCAGAGAGAAAAATGTTTGCTAGTGCTTTCTTAAAGACAACCTGGATTTTCGATACCCATTCAATCAAAAAGGCTTCTAACGCTGTAGTTAGAAGATCAGAACAATATATAAACATCTAGGTGTGCTGATGTCTCTCCAATTCATTTCCATTGCACCTCATTCCCACTCTGCCCAAAGCAACTTCCCAGCATTTCTACCTCAGGAGATGGAGTCAAAGGCACTCTGTTATTGTGCCAGGCCTCAATTATACTTTTTAAATCCTTGGAACACATTTTATGTACATTATCTCATATGATTTTCATAATATCCCTGTGGTTTAAGTGTAGTGAGGCATCGCATTACTCAATTATCACTATACTTACTAATGCAAATGACAACATAGAAGTAGGCATTTTGAAAGGAAAAGCAAAGAAACTAGGATAAGAGTAATGGTGACTGGGCATAAAGTATATTCCTCATTACCTTCATACATTGTACCTTTGGAAGCCCTTTGATAGCAAGCAACACTAGCTTTCTTTCAAGCAATCTAACAGATTATGTTCCAAGATAAAAACAACAAACTTAACACTAGCAAAATTTCAGATTTTGGGTAGTAACTTTCCTGAGATTCTTAAGCCATCACCCTGTTTGGTTGTTTACTAATCAAAAAGCAACCACCCGAAGGACACAATTTTCTACTGTACTTGTTAAACCAGTGGTCTTATTTGCATGTATCCAGCACAGGTTTTGATCAGAGCTAGAATGCTTATGACATAATGCTCATTTCATCTTTGAGAACTCATGCTACATCTAAAGGTTCTTATTGTTCCTGTTGCTGTTGTTGCTCATCCTTTGTTTTCAAAGAGGGCCAATGACATCACAGAGTAATGTCTTTACTTGCAACTGAATTGCATTTAAGTGGAGTAGCATTGTACAAAGTCATCAGCTTCACTTTATTCCAGATGCATCAAAGCCCAGTGACAAAAATCAGGATGATTGGTGATGGCCCAGGATACAGTGGATAACCTTGACATCTTTGATATCTAACAAAGCTCTTAACTCTCCACGGTACCTGCATCAGCTGCCTGCATGGCTGTTGAAAAAAATATTCTCATCTATCTATTCTCCTGAAATTTCTTCACATGTTTGGGGTAGATATTCACCTAACACTGATGGTTTTTAATTCTGCCAGTTACCCTCATTCTGGCTTAGCCCCTATGCCAAACTTGTTTTACTAGGGTGTAACCAATGTGCATGTTACAGCTTCTTGGGAGCCACATGTGAGCTTTGGGTGAAAATGAGACACCAAATTTAGATGAGCAGCCTTAAAAAGGGCTCAGAAAGGCCTTACACCAGAGGTACGAGTCCACCTGGAACAGCCCATACATCTCAAATATAAGGGTAGGAAGTGGAAAGTAACATAAATGTTTTGTTTGGGGGTATATTTTTAGTGGATAGGGGACAATTTCCCCCCAACTTGGGAGACTATAGAAGAGTGAAGGAAATGAAAGTTTCTGATATATGTACCATATAGTTGGCTATTAATAAATACTTGTTAACTGATTAATAACTCTTCCATTAGAATGTAAGCTCCGTGTGAGTTGTACTTATGTCATATTGCCTAGCACATAAAAGACACTCATACATCATTAGCAGTTAGGTGGCACAGTGGAAAGAACACTGCACCTAGAATCAGAAATATTTGAGTTCAAATGTGGACTTAGGCACTTACTAACTGTGTGACCCTGGGCAAGTCACTTAGCCTATTTGCCTCAGCTCCCTCATGTAAAATGAGCAGGAGAAGGAAATAGCAAACCATTCCAGTATCTTTGCAAGGAAAACCAATAAAGCAGTCATAAAGAGTCAGACAAGACTCAAGTGACAGAAAACAACATTGTGCCTAGCATATAGTAAATACTTAAATACCTGTTGCCTTCCTCCTTGTTGACTGATTTTTTATGATACTTTTCTATATTTATCTTAAAGCTCTAATTCAATGCCTTCCTGAAGTAACACCATAATTAAAATAGTCCAATCAAGCATGAGTAAAAGATATAACAGAAAAGAGCCACTAGTAAGATGGGGGTCAGAAAAAAGTGCTTTGTTTGGTCTAAGCATCCATACCCCTAAAAATAAACTAAGAATTCTGGGACACCATTGACAAAGGGAATAAGGGAAAGGAGTAATTGGTCTGACTGAGAGAAACAGAGAGCTTGACTTACTTATTATTCACTTCCCCTCTCATAAAGGTGTTGGTCATTATTTAACAGTATCAACAATCAATTCATGCAATGTTTAACAGCTAAGAGCTTTTCTTTTGCAGCAACTCTGGGAAGTATGGGTATTATCATCCTCATTTGAAAACATGAGAAAACTAAGACTCAGAAGAGTTAAGTGACTTGTCCAGCTATATATAACTAATAGATGGCAAAACAAGGGTTCATAGGCCTTGGTCTTCTGTGCAGCATTTTTGTCATTTTATTCAAGTCTGGTTTCAAAGAGACTTTTAAGCACCATAAGTGTATTTTACTCCAAGGTCAGTACTTTTAAGCCACTGATTTCCTTTTCGGTTCTGCCTTTGACTCCTCCCCCCACCACCACCCATTTGTTATTTTAAGGGGAAAAAAATCAAGGGTTAGAATCAAATTTTTTTCAGGGCTTGGATCTTCATTCAAATCACAGCCTGATCTACCTAGACATGGTCCAACTACTTGCATATCAGAAGCCAGAAGTAATTTTCAGCATATGCACCTAATGGAACTGCAAAATGTTTTTGGAATTCATTTTCCTCTGTCATTCTGTCAACTAGAAAATTTGTATGCAGGTTTCTATGTGTAGGTGCAGGGATTATAGAAGGGAAGGGGAGTAGGTTTGTATTAACTGGGAGAAGGAGAACATCTCCCTCTTTTAAGACTGATTAGAATTGTCCATAGATATTAGAATTGTTAGATACAGTCTTTTCTCTGGGGCTGGCCTTGCTCTTTTGGTATTGTCTTGTGTTCTTGTTGCTCTGCCCACGTTCTGGAGGAGTATAGATATCTCTATGTGAAGGCGGAGGGATGGCATTTATTCCATTCACTTGTAAATCAGAATGCTCAGTCTCAGCTGGATCACGTGGAGTAGGCACCTGCAGAATGCTCCCTGCAGAAGACAGTGAATTAGGCACTGTGATTATTTTATTCTGACACTTCCTGAGTATCTCCCCTTTGGGGAAGGGAGCAGGGCAAGAGAGTAGCAGAACAATACTTCCGCTTGGGAGGCCCTGACAGAGCACAGAGTGCCATCTTCAAAACTGCTTCCAAGCAAGGTACTCTAAGGTTATAAACACTGACACAATGTCATCAGTATGCCTGGGAGGGAAATAATCATTCAGTTAAACATCAGTAAAGCACACACTTGTCTGAGTTAGCCAGGCAATGCTAGATTCCTGCATAAAAGAAGGCTTCTAAAAGGCAATACAGGAATGCAATCTGTCTGTTGTGAAATACACATAACACATACACACACACACACATACACAAACACACACACTTTACCAATAGTGTGTTTTCTTTATGGTCTACTGATATTATGCCCCAATTTTGTTCTCATAATGCAAGGACTTTTATGTTAATGGGGTAATTCTGGAGGTTTAATGGGAAAGGGTGGGGGGGAGAAACTTAGAAAATTGTAGCCCTGAGTTAAATCTTCATAAGCCCTAGACCTCCCATTGCTTCTTTTTCCAGTAGTTGTGTTTATTGGACAAGGAAGTGATAAACATCCTATATAACTGCTCACGTCCTGCCCTTAACTCTACTACAATAACTTAACTGTAAGTTCCTAGAAACAACACAAAGCTTTTATAGCAAAGGTTAGGTTTTCAAGTCACAATGTGAAATGCTGATTTCAGCAGGACCTGGGAGCCAGTAGTTTTAGCCCTGCCTGATCTCTTTCCCTGTGAGATACAGGGTAGAAATGAATCAATCAATAAATCAACAAGAATTTATTAAGTTCTTGCTATTTGCCAGGCTGGACTAGGCACTGGGGAAAAACACAGCTCTCTCTTTACTTCTGAATACTTTTGTATACCATGGGATGGGAAATGATTCTATTAGAAGCTGAGGCTACACGTGACAGAAGTAACACATTCTTGGACATGTGGTTTCACAGTCAAATCAAACTGTGGACCATTTTAATTAAATAATTCCATAGCAAATCCAAATTATTGAGATACAGAAAGAGGTTAACTACTCTCCCCTTCCCCACCTTAAATTTTTTATTTATCTTGCCTGTGGCAGCTCTAGATTCATAAGTAATGCCTGATAAGTTTATCATCAAGTCATAAATACAGTTTACAAAATCTAGGGCTTTAATGTTCTGATTTTAGACATGTTAACATGGCCCAAAAATGTTCCAAATACTCTAAAACTAAGAATCTCACAGGTTTAGAGGTAGTCTAAGCCATTTTGAAAGAAAGAAGACAGATAAAATGATCCAGGTAGACTGGAGTTTGAGTGTGAATGATCAAGCATTGAATGCTGCATATTTTATAAATCATATTCTATTCAAGAAGCATTCCCTACAGGTTACAGTATGATTCAGTCTAAAAGCTCTAATGTACATTTGATCAATTTCATTTTGTCACTAGGGAAAAAGCTGTCAAATTGCCATTAAACTAAGTTTCCCTTTACTTTAAAGTACAAAAAGCAACACTTCAAACAATTTAAAAATCAGGCAAAGTGAGCTTCTCAACCTATCATAACAAGAAAATGGTGCAAAAGAACTGTTCTCTGGGAGAGGTAATTGCAATGGGGCAGTAAAACAAATACAATTGATTCTTCTGCCTTGTGAAGAAAGGAGGAAAAGTCCTCACTTCAGAAAAATGAAAAGTATGATTTACTTAACAATTTCACAAGTAGAAGAGACCTATAGAAAAAAAAAATATGTGTAGTATTGAAAACTTTTCCATTACATTAACACTCCTAATTAGACTCTCAATGAAAAGAAATTCATGATTCCCTGGAAAGAAGGTGCAAATATTTAGATTTGATGATGATGAAGAAAACTTGAAGACAAGAAAACTTACATGTTATTAATCGAAAGTATAGAAAATATGATTTTCTTTTAAAATTCTAGATAGCGTTTTGTAAAATCAAGAACATATGCTGCACCATTCACGTTTATCTGGAAAACAGAATTTTCCAAGACTTTTCCTTATCTACTCCAGTACTTCCCTATCAAGAAGTAAGAGGGGGAGTGGGCACACAGAGACCAGGTATATTTCTCAGACCTGCCTGCCTGGACTCCAAGATGGATAACCAACTTTCTTCTAGTCCCACTCTCCTGGAATTCTTGAAAAGTACGGTCCCAAATGTTGAAGTTTAAACTGATCTGGTGGTATTTACTCTCCATAGTAATGCTCACAAGTGCTGCATTGACATTCTTGTATAAGGACAACCAAGAGACAAGCAGAATCCACAGTATCTGGGACTCCCAAGGCTAAGGACAGACTAACTAATCAGAAAATTCTGTTTACTCTCCTCTGAAACAGGACAAACTACCTCCAGGACATGCTAAGGAATTCCTGACAGGTTGTGAACCTTCATGAGTATGTGTTTTCTGTAAACTATTAAGTATCTGAAGAAAATGAAGAGGCCCATTTGCCTCATAGAGGTATATTTCTCTAGATACTAACTATTGCTATTCCCTGTTTAGGATTATAATTTCTTGTGCAAAAGTTTTTTCTTTTACTGACACATTCTAAATATTAATAAAGTGGGTGTACTTGCCATGACAAAAATAACAAGATTCAACAGCTACTTGGCACAGTAGAGAGCTGGTTTTGGAATCTGAATAATCTGAGTTGAATCCTGCCTGATTATTTATTAGTTTTATCACCTTGGGTGTCAACTTTCATTTCCTCATTGATAAAAAGAAGATAACCATATCTATAGTACCACTCTCACAAGGTTGTTGTGAAGATCATAGGAGATAATATAGGTAACCTTTACAAAACGTAGAGCAATATTACTCATATAGGGTACTCCTTTCCTCCTCACCTTCACCTCCTGGTTTGCTTCAGGTCTCAGAAAAGTCTTATTTTCTGTAGAAAGACTTTCTGATCCTCCTTAATTTTAATGCCTTCTCTCTGTGATTATCTCTTCATTTATCCTGTATATATCTTGTTTGTACATAGTTCCATATAGTTTCATCAACTACACTATGAGTTCCCTGAGAGCAGGGACTGTTTTCAATTTTCACCTTTCTTTTAATCCTTAGAACTTAGCACAATCATATTAGGCATTTAATAAGTGTTTTGACTGATTGATTGTATAAATGTTAGCTATTATGGCTATTGATTAATAATTATTATTTGGCAATTTGTTAAACATATGGCCTGAAAGTGAGGAGACAAGCATAATGCTAAGGTTTTAACCTAGGTGACTAGAAGTATTGTGGTACCCTCAAAAGAAACAAGAACATTTAGAAAGCAGAGAGTTTAGAGATATATAGGATAAGGGCAGGGTTTTTTGGACATATTGAATTTGTTCTCTCTATAGGATATCTAATCTGAAATGTCTAGTAGGTACCTGGTGATACAGACTGGAGCTCGTGAGGGAAAAAAGGACTAGTTATATAGGTCTGGGAGGCATCAAGATAGACATGGTCAGTGAATCCATGGGAGCTGATAAATCAAGTAAGAGAGTATTGAGAGAAAAGAGAAGGTCAAGACGGATCCTTCCTTAGGGGATATCCATAGTCAGTGGCTATGTGACATGTATAATGAATAAGTGATTGAGACTAAAGAGTAGTCAATAGGAATGTAACTAGGAGAGCTCGGTGTAATGAAAACTTAGAGAAAAAAATAAGCAGAAGCAGTGGAAAACAGTGTCAAATGTTGTATAAGAGAGAGTGGGTAAGTAGAAATGGAGGCAGCAACTGTAGATGACTTTTTACAAGTAGTTTGGTTCAGAAAGGAAGAAGTGATAATTGAATGATAACTAACATGGAAAGTGGTATCTAATGTGGGTTTTATTTTTAAAGGATTGGGAGGGCTAGGGCATATTTATAAGCAGCAGAGAAGTAATTAGTAGGCAAATAGAGATAAATAAGATAAAAGGGGAGGAAATTATACTGGGGACAATTTTTATGAGAAGGGAGGGAATGGGATAAAGGGTATATGTAGAGAAGTTGGCCTTGGCAAAGAAAAGGACTATTGTAAAGGACCATAGGCCAGTGGGACTCTGACCCTGATGGCTGAATAAGCCCTCTCAGCTGAAGAGCCTGCTGCTGGGCCTGGATCGGTTCCCCATCCCCTAGGAAAGAAGTCAAACACACAAGTATGAGGATTAGGTCCTCAAGATAAGCATAGCATTTATACCCAAGGCCTGGGAACAAAGAAGTACACAATGTCCTCAGGGGAAAACAATTAGGAAGGAGATTTATGGCTCTATAAAGGTTGTGCCTAGAGGAATAAACATTGGCTCTATTTTCCACCATTCTTGGAGTCCCTTCTCTTTTGTGCATTCTCTCTTTCTCTCACTCTCTCTTGCAGCCTCTGGGTAGGCAGCTCTTTTCATCCCTGCTGCAGGACAGCAGGGCTCCCCACAACTGGCTCCCTATAGACTATTTCTTTATCATAGAATGGAGTAAAGGAACAAATAATGGAGGCTAATATTAAGGAGTTATGAGAAAAGAAGGAAAGGCTATTAGATGAGGAGGATGGGTAGAAGTCAAAGATTTGTGTGAAAGTAAGAGATAGCCACTAAGACAAGATCATTTATTATAATAAGCAGCTTCATTAGAGCCTAGGAGAGAAGAAGCAGTGAATGGAAATAATATTAATCATCATATCCTTAGCACCAGATTTCAGCATTGGGGCTGGGTGGACAGAAAATACATGAGGACTATTGAAGTAGATGCAATGTTGGAGAATCACTCAACTGCACACCAAGGTAGTTATTTCTGTAGTTTCCCTTCTCTTCAACCCTCCCTCTCTCCCAAAAGTGTGCATGCCTATTTCCTGAGACTTACATGTTTCTTAAACATTTTTATACCTTTATAGCAGAGATTCTTATACAATGGATCTCTTTGTTGATATGGTGAAAACTATGGACTCCTAAGAATAATGTTTTTGAATGTGTAAAATAAAATATATAGGAAGAAGGAGAAAAGGGGTAAGAAGGAGGAAGGAGAAGAGGAGAAGAAGAGGGGAGAGGAGGAGGGAAAGGAGGAGAAGGAAAAAGGGGAGAAGTAGAAGGAGGAGGAGGAGAATTAAAAGGAGGAGAACAGAAAGAGGAGAAGGAGGAGGAGGAGGAAGAGAAAAAGAAGAAGAAGAAGAAGAAGAAGAAGAAGAAGAAGAAGAAGGAGCAGGAGGAGGAGGAAGAGAAGGAAAAGGAGAAGGAGAAGGAGAAAGAGAAGGAGAAGGCAAAGGAGAAGGAGAAGAAGAGAGGTTGTCAGTATTCACATAGGTTGGTAGGGTTGGCTTTTTTATAATGGAATGAAGGATACAAATTCTCAGGGAAGAAATTAACCATTTCTGAAGTTGATCAGACAAGAAGAAATGAAAACTAGCACAGCCTAGGACATTGCATTCAAAGAGAAAAAATACTTTATCTTTCTAAGCAGAATAGAAGCATAGTACAGTAGAGTACTCAAAAATGTAAAATCCTCCATTATAAAGAAATACATTCCCTGTCATCTTCCATTACCATTGATTTACAACCTATGCTTGATGCCTGTATTATGCTTTCTTATCATCTTCACATCTCAGAATCTGTGTTTCTCTTCATTTCTCTTCATTCATCTTCTAGGTTCAGTTCATTTTTCCCTTTCTTTGAGAAGCTTTCCTTGATTCTCCCTAGTTGTTAATGCTACATCTCCTTTTCTCAAATTACTTTGTATCTACTGGTTATTTTGGCAAATAGAAGAAGACACTGTGTTTTCCATTGTTGGTTGTGAACAATGCCATTTTGGTGTAAATGTGCAATTACATCTAACATCATATATTTTCCTTACATTTGCTTCAGATCTTAGACAAGATAGTCAAAAAGTGAACATGTTTTGGTCCTACATTGAACCCTCAAAGCCAAAAACAGAATACTAGATAAGGAAGTCTCTCTCCTCTGACATGAAACACAACAAACTGCCCCCGAAGTCATCTGGTGATGATAAATTGTAAATGTAGCATGATATTGTGTTTTTTGTGTGTTATAGGTACCTGTAGGAAATGGCTTATATTCAAAATCCCACTTATCCCATACGGACACATTTCTCTTTAAGCCAGCTGATGCTTCTCCCTGCTAGTTTGTAATTACAGAAAACAATGAAGCCTTTTTACTGAATTGTACCTTAAATTTTAAATAACGGGGTCTTCTTTCTATAATTGTATCCATCCACATTCCCAATAGAATGTAAACTTTTTGATGCACAGGACTGTGGGTTTTTTTCTCATTGTAATCCTGAAACATTGTCTTGCATACAGGAGACTCTTAATAAAATGGCTGTTAAACTGAATTGAATACTATCTGTAATTGATTTTGTGCCTACACTTCTCAGTATAGCTAGGTAATACAGTAGATGCCATTGGTCCTCTTTGAAATGAAGGATAAATAATACAGTGCATAGAGTTCCAGGCCTAAAGTTAGGAAAACTCATCTTCTTGATTTCAAACTTGGCCTCAGAGATTTACTAGTTCCATGACCCTAGACAAGACATTTAACCTCTGTCTGCCTCAGTTTCTCATCTATAAAATGAGCTGCAGAAGGAAATGGCAAACCACTCCAATATCTTTGCCAAGAAAACCCCAAATAGAATCACAGAGAGGAAGACACAAATGAAACAATTAAACAACAAACATCTGCTGCTGCTGCTGCTGCTGCTGCTGCTGCTGCTGCTACTATAACTATTACTTCTACTATCACTACCCTTAGAGAATAAACATACCTACATTCACAAGAGCATATCACCCAAGATTTGGCCACCAAATGATCTTTTCTACTCACAATAATTTATGAAACTTTCAAGTAAAGTATAAAGGGGATATGATCTATATCTGTGGAGAGAGTATCCAAAAAGAATGTGTACTAAAGTGACTTATTCCAAGTCTGAAGTGCGTCCATTCTATTTAGTAAGTAAGAATTTGCAGTTCTGCATATTATTTAAAGAATAACCAATGTGCTACAAAATGGGAAAGTTGAATTTTGTGCTTTCATGTAGTCCTTTGCTGCCAAACAAGAACTATACTCCATGAACCTTCTATATTAGAAGAAAACAATTTTAAAATCCCAATTCTGTCTTAGTCAATTCTATTTTCTGATACTCTGTATATGAAATTAAAAGAGCCAGCATTATGTCCCTTTTGATTTAAAAATCTTTCAGATGGCAAATAAACGAATGTATGAGAACAGGGAATTGAATGAAATTCCCTGAGCTGGAAGATATTTCAGAGATCATCTACTCTTCAATACTCCATCTGTATCAGAGGAAGTGATATGACTGTTTTGAAATATTTGAAGGGCCATCATGCAGAAGAGGGTTTATACTTGTTCTGTTTGGCCCCAAAGGAGAGATCTAGCAGGTACAGATAGAAATGACAAAGAAGTAATGTAGGCTTAGTGCAAGGGGGAGAGGGGGAGCCTAGATTACTCCAAATTATGATGGGTTACTTTGAGAGGCAATAGATTTTCCTTTACTGGACATTTTCAAGCAAAGCCAAGATAATGATTGTCAGGCTCATTGTAGAATAAGTTTCTGTTCTGGTATAGGTTATAGATTAGATAACCCTTGAGGCTCTGGTGATATGATTCTACTTATTACCTACTATAGAGACAGCTAGGTGGAACTATAGCTAGGCATAGCACTCTGAATCAGGAAGGCCTGAGTTGAAATCTAGCCTCACTTATAAGCCATGTAACTCTTAATCACACCCATTGCCTGCCTCAGTTTCCTCATCTATAAAATGAGATAAGGATAGCACATCCTGCCTACATCCTTCCTGTTGGGAAGATGAAGTAAAATGATATTTTTGAAGCACTTTGAAAACCTTAAAACACTACACTATATAAATGGTAGCTATTATTGTAATTATATACAAACCATTATTTTGGATCATAGGGATACAAAGACGAAAATTCTCAAACACATCATATTGGAAACACTATTAGAAAGAAGTTTGTGGAAATGTAAAGCCATGCACAAGCAGCTTTCCAGAGGATAGCTGCTGTGAACAGCTTTCAAGGTTCTGATTACATAATACAGTGAAATTTCTATTTATTCGATAACAAATTATAGTAAAACATTCACAGAAAATCAAAATACAGCATTCATAACAACTTATCACTAAAATGGCCACATAGATTTCACCAAAGTGGTCACACAATTTCAAATAAAATCCAATCATTTAGTCAACCAATCATTTAGTAACTCAATCATTCAGTTGTTCTCTTTTAAACAAGGTGAATTCATTGAGACAGTCGATCATTTAGTTAAGTCCTTATTTCAATCAATCTTAAGGAGGAGAGCCTGCTTAATCCTTAACTCACTCATCCAAGGCCTCCTTAGGAGACACTCTCTTAGTGAAAGTTCTCCACGCATGGGTTGCAATTAAGTTACAATATCAGGCATTACTTAGTACTCTCTTAAGGGGCAGTGGAAAATACACAGGCCATCTACCCCTCAGTCACAAATAAGTTACAATTTGAAGGTCATAAGTAAGTTGCAACTTCAATCAGTCACTACTCAGTATACACAGAGAGATCTCTTTATCTTGACCCAAGGTAGGCTCTCGGATTCACTGGGTTCCCTTCTATGGTCCAAATTCCTACATAGATTCACCAAACTGTCACCTGAGTTCAAAGGCAGACAGCTCCCAGCTCCTTGCCCAGCTCTCTGTGCAGTTCCTGTTCCACACTGAAGCTTACAGTGTCCAGGCAACCTTAAATCCTTCACAGTCTCTATTCCTGGGAAGTCAAGGCTTAACAAAGCTACAAACAGACAAAGTACGGACACCACAGTCATTCTTCCTCTGGAAGCTCTGGCTGGCCCTTGGGAAATCCTCAGCAGCTCTAACAGCTCCAGCTAGCCCTCAGGAAATCCTCAGCAGCTTGGCTGGCCCTCAGAAGAAGCTCTGCCACCACAAGTTCCCAGGAAATTCTGGCTTTCCCAGCTGGAGCTTTTCCTTATATATAGTATTGCTCCTTCCTGTTCAGCCCCTTCCTGTTACATCAGCAACAGGGGTTCATACCTTCTGTTTCTTTAACAGAGGCTTAATTTGAAACTAGGTGCTAAGTACCTGTCAGGTTTCTAATACAAAGGGATCTTCAAATTTCATTACCATTATGTTCCACCCCTCCAGCATCCTTGATCTTACAATCTCACTCCAAATGACCATGGATCCTAGAGCAAATATAGGCACTATACTGTGTAATCTTGCTGACTATGCCACAATGTAAAGCCAAGCACTAGGAGCTTTCCAGAAGAATTCTGTTATGAAGTTTTTCAGGGTTCTGATTACGCAGTATAGTAAACTCTCTATTTATTCAATAACAAATCAGAGCAAAACATTCACAGAAATCAAAATACAGCATTCACAATATTACTGCTTATCATTAAAATGAACACATAGTTTTCACCAGAGTGGTCATATAGCTTTGAACAAAGAATATTCATCTAGTCACTAAATCATTCAGTAACTCAATCATTCAATCATCCTTAAGGGTGCTTGCCTCCAAAGATGGTGGAGTAGAATAGTGCAGGCTCTCCTCTAATCACTTCCAATACATGTTAAAAATTATTCTAAACAGGGGCGGCTAGGTGGCGCAGTGAATAGAACACCGGCCCTGGAGTCAGGAGTACCTGAGTTCAAATCCGGCATCAGACACTTAACACGAAAAACTAGCCGTGTGACCTTGGGCAAGTCGCTTAACCCCAACCTGCCCTCCAAAAAAAAAGCAAAAAAAAAAAACAAAAAAAAATTATTCTAAACAGACTTTAGAACCACAAAACCCACAAAGAGACAAAGAGAAACAAAGTTCCTGCTGAAAGAAGCCCAACAGGCCAACAAGAAGGATCTTTTGCACCATGCTGGGAGCTAAATGCAGCCCCACTTGAGCCACATGGTTCCTGGCCCCAGGGCAGCCCCAACCAGCAGCAATAAGAGCAGACTTCAGGAGAGAGAATCACCAGCAGCTGTGGTGGTTTCCAGAATTATCAGCCCATAAATGCCAAAAAGAAAGTAAAAGGTCAGTGGAACTTTGTGGAAACAGGGGCACCAAGAGTGTGGTCTGGCCTCTGCCCCCAGGGCAAGGAACCCACAAAGGCACGATGGCTGTTCAGCCACCACTCCCTGGCTGCCTCAGGAGCTTATGGCTTGCAGATTGCAGCGGGACCAAGTGACCATTCAGAGAGTAATAGTTCTTGCTTTAATCTACTGGATCTGGATTGTGGTCTTGGGTGGTAGTCCTAGAGTATGTGACCAGTGAGCCAGAGCTTGTGGTGTCTGTAGAGAGGGTGCCCAACTAATAGCTCTAGAAGATGGGAAAACTACAGAAATTTGGGATGGAGCTCTCTCCATTCTGGAAGCAGAGTTCTTATGTTTCAAAGCTCTCAAAAGTCAAGTAATTGACTGTCAAGATGAGCAAGCACAAGAAATGTAATCAGACCATAGACTTATTTTGTGGTGACAAAAAGGATCAAGGAATGGAGTGGGAAGAAGACATTGAAGTCAGAATTCCTGAATCAAAAGCATCTAAAAAAATATGAATAGGTTATAGGCCATGGAGGAGCTCAAGAAGGATTTCAAAAATCAAGTGAGAGAAGTAGAGGAAAAATTGGGAAGAGAAATGAGAATGATGCAAGAAAATCACAGAAAGCAAGTCAACACTCTGCTAAAGGAGACCCAAAAATACATT
Source organism: Pseudocheirus occidentalis (assembly GCA_028646575.1). Lineage (NCBI taxonomy): Eukaryota > Metazoa > Chordata > Mammalia > Diprotodontia > Pseudocheiridae > Pseudocheirus > Pseudocheirus occidentalis. Next base: position 24,908 of record JAQQSW010000906.1, read on the forward strand.
GAAGAAAATAATACCTTAAAAAATAGACTAACTTGGGGCAACTAGGTGGTGCAGTGAATAGAGCACTGGCCCTGAGGTCAGGAGGACCTGAGTTCAAATCTGACCTCAGACACTTAATATTTACTAGCCATGTGACCTTGGGCAGGTCACTTAACCCCAACTGCCCTCAAAAAAGGAAAAAAAGAAAAATAGAATAACTCAAATTTACCCTATTGGAAAATAACTCAAAAAGAGGCTCAAAAAGCCAGTGAGGAGAAGAATGCCCTAAAAAGCCAAATTTGCCAGATGGAAAAGGATTTTCAAAAACACACTAAGGAGAATAATTACTTCAAAATTAGACTGGAGCAACTGGAAGCTAATGACTTTATGAAAAATCAAAATACTATAAAATAGATCCAAACAAATAAGAAAAATAGAAGGCAATAAGAAATATCTCATTGGAAAAAGTACTAACTTGGAAAATAGATCCAGGAGAGATCATTTAAAAATTATTGAACTACCTGAAAGCCATGATAAAAAAAA
>JAQQSW010000907.1:0-17791 GCA_028646575.1 Pseudocheirus occidentalis
GAAACCCATGACCAGAAAAAGAACTTGGAAAGCATCCTTCAAGAGATCCTCAAAGAAAAGTGCCCTGATGTTTTAGAATGAGGGCAAAATAGAACTTGAAAGAATTCACCGATCACCTCTTCAAAAAGATCCCCAGAAGAAAATGTATGTTACTAAACAAACTGTTGAAAGGTAATATTGCAATTTTCTGACTTTTTTATCCAGATGATAAATAATATTATGCAAGAACCATCTCTCACTGTGGTGGTGCAGTGAATGGAACACTGGACTTGGAGTCAGGAGGACCTGAGTTCAAATCCTACTTCAGACACTTAATATTGCAGTTTTCTGACTTTTTTTATCAGACATTTATCAAATGTCTGTGGTCACATTTAAGAAGACAACTTCTTCAAGAAGTCCAAAAGTTGTGTTGTTGTTTTAAAAATTATTTAAAGGCATCAGTTGTTAAAGAGAGTGTGTGGCTATAAAAAGATAAGTGTTTGTTGTATTATCTTCAATATAGCGCTGTGTTGTTTAGGGATTTCTTTTCAATACACTTACTGATTATAAGACTACACCTATGCAATTTTATTTTTCTATTAAAATATTTTCATTACCATCAGAGAGAGGGAATTCATGCCTCCTGGATTTTGCTTTTCTAGAAATAAGAGTTTCTCTCATATTAAAATGGCAAACAGCCATTCATTCAGATGGAATAATTTCTTAGATAAGCCAAATGTCAAGGCTGTGCTACTTTATTGTATACTTAAGAGATAAAGTTAATCAAAAATATTCTGGGGAATATGTGTCCTTGAGCTGATATAATGGGGATTCTATGGATTGAGTATGAGTGCTCATTGTCTTGTGGTTTGGGCATGTCATCAGTTGATTAAATGATTTTCCTTATTGCAATCTACTACTGTACAATATGTACCTAGAGGAGGAACAAATCATTTTTAGGACTTCCTAGCAGAGCTACTTATACTGCTATCCTAAAGGCTATAAAAGATGATATCTTTCTTTCCTAACAGAAATTTTTAATTGCTTGCAAAATCTATTATTTTTCTTTTGTTTTTGCACAAATGATACTTCTATCTATCCAGTTTATTTTATCTTATCTTATCTATCTATCTATCTATCTATCTATCTATCTATCTATCTATCTATCTGTCTATCTATCTTTCTATCTCTGTCTGTCCATCTGTCTGTCTATCTATCCATCCATCTATCTATCTATCTATCTATCTATCTATCTATCTATCTATCTATCTATCTATCTATCTCTGTCCATCTGTCTGTCTATCTATCCATCCATCTATCTATCTACCTATCTTTCTATCTCCTTCTCTCCCTATCTACCTACCTATAATAGTAATAATATTTTTAAATGCCTTTTGTATGTATAGGTCTCATAATTATATTTTATCAAAGATAAATGTAGGAATTTTATATTTCTCATGCTTTCCAGGTATAGAAATCTCTTTTATTAGTCTTTATTTTAATTTTTTAATTTTTGTTTTTTGGAGGGGGGAAGGCAGGGCAATTGAGGTTAAGTGACTTGCTCAAGGTTACATAGCTAGTTAGTGTTAAGTGTCTGGGGCCGGATTTGAACTCAGTTCCTCTTGACTCTAGGGCTGGTGCTCTATTCACTGCACCACCTAGTCACCCCTATTAGTTTTTATTTTAAAGGGGTTTATAGATAGTATAACTGAAAACTCTGGTTTTACCTAAAAATAAGAATAACTTATACATGTTTTCAGAATACATATTTGATAGTGCATTTCTCTGGGACACAATTCCTTTTATCTGGGACTAGGATGGAATTATAATTATTTAACTAGTCACAGTTACTGGAAATGAATATGATAAGTGGAAATAAAGAGATCTGGTAAATTTAACAATAAATGAGGTGGAAATAATATGAGAGATATTTCATGATACAGGCAACAATATAGTTTGCTTATAAGTAGAATGGTTAGTAGTAATCTAACTTCTCTAAGCCACTTGTCTTCAAAGTCATTCTGCAATATTTTGTGATGTCAGAATGACACAGAGTAGAGAACCCTGGACTGTAAATCAAAACATCTAAGGTGAAGTCCTTCCTCTGTCACTTATGAGTGAAGGACCCAAGCTAGGCACTTCATGTCTTTGGAATAATAACACTCCCACTATCAACCAAAACAAAGTTGCTATGATATAAAGTATGTGATGGCACTTAGCTAGTTTAAATTTTAAAAGAAAAGCTATCATACTATTAAAAAAATCAGCAAATCTCTTTTGACTCCATGTTATGCTAATAAAGCCTTAAAATTATTAGGTAATTTTTTGGAAATAGCTCCCCAAATCCATCATTTGCAGGTTACATTAATTTTTGAGGATGGTGGTCTGCTGAATTATGATAATTATTTGCATGCCTTGAGAGACAAGTGCATGGTGCCTTATGACATTACTGACACTAATTCTTCAAGGCAATTATCAATCTTTTAGTGCATTCAATGTATCCTCTCCCTATTCATTATCCTTCAAGTGAAAGGTCATAAAAGATATCATTACTCACTTTTCCAGAGCCAAAGTAAGTCGGACCTCCTCTAAAAAATGGTTTTAACTCAACCTTCTCAACATATAGTGAAGTTTGAGTTTCTGTTGTTGTTGATTTTTTCTCTTTCTTAGAATTTCATAATAAACTACCCTAATACATGACATTTTAACAATATTTCCATATGGATAAAAATGCAATGATTTTTTTCCTATCCTAGGATAATCAGTTTCTTTATGGGGAGAGCCCTAAATGAAGAAAGCAAATTTGTCTTAAATTATGTGTTAGAACACATTCAACCCCAATGTGATTTTTCATTTACACCACGACTCTCACGTCTGATTCTGAAGGAATCCTATTGTATTTCCTGTTGTGTATCTTTTTGAAACTATAAGCTACTGGAATTATAATTGCTTATATTCTAAAAATGATACATTTCACAATACAATTTTCTTTTCTTCTTTAAATTAAATTTTATGTTTATTTTTACTGTACATTCATTTCCACAAGACTTTGGGTTATAAATTTTCACCTCATCTTTCCCATACCCACCACCCCAAAATAGTGATCCTGCTGTATACTCCCTTCCCCAATCTGCTCTCTTTTATATCCTCCTCCCTCCACCCTCTGACTTTCTGGTAATGCAAGATGGATTTCCATACACAAGTGCCTGTACATCTTATTCCCCAACTGCATATAAATAATAAAAATGATATTAATAACAATAATAACTTTTTTTAAACTTTTGATTTACAGATTTTAGATTCCAGATTATTTTCCTTCCTCCCTCATCACCCACCCTTACTGTGTAGATAAGCAATGAAATATAGGTTGTACATGTGCAGTTAAGCAAAACATTTCCAGATAAATTGTAAAAGGTTAATTACATTTCCCTCTATCCTATCCTACCACCCACTTGTTCTATTCTCTACATTGTCCCTATCCTTTTAAAAAAGCGTGTGATTCTAACTACCCATCCCTCAAACATGCCCTCCCCTCCATCATCCCCCCTCTCATCCTCTTGTTCTACTCTCCTATAAGGTGAGATACCCAATTTAGAATGTATGTCATTCCCTCCCTAAGCCAAATTCAATGGGAGTAAGGTTGATCCATTCCCTATTGCCTTCCTGTTCTTCCCCTCCATTGTAACAGTTATCCCTTGCCTTTTCTATATGAGATAATTTACCCAAGTCTGTCTCCTCTCATTATATTCCTCTTTCACCTCTCAATTTCACTGTTAAATATTATCCCTTCCTATTCAGTTGATTCTGTGCCCTCTGCCTGTGTATACCTGTACACATATATACACCCACTAACATATGTATTCATATGCATATATACCCTCCTATATAGATATATATGTATGCATACATATTTATACATATATATGTATATATATACATACCATTCAACTATCTTCATACTAAGAAAAGTTTCATAAGTTGCAGTTGTTGTTTTTGCATGTAGACATGTAAATAGTTCAACTTTGATAAGTTCCTTATGATTTCTTTTCCCTGTTTACCTTCTCTTGTTTCTTGAATTTGAATGTCAAATTTTCTATTCAGTTCTGGTTTTCTCATCAAGAATGCTTAAAAGTCCTCCACATCATTGAATGACCATATTTTCCCCTAAAACATTATATTCACTTTTGCTGGGTAGGTGATTCTTGGTTTTAATTCTAGCTCCTTTGTCCTCTGGAATATCATATTCCAAGCCCTTTAATCTCTTAATTCAGAAACTGCTAGATCCTATGTTATCCTGATTATGTATCCACAATATTCAAACTGTTTCTTCTTGGCTTCTTGTAATATTTCCTCTTTATCTGGGAACTCTGGAACCTGGAAATAATATTCCTAGGAATTTTCTTTTTGGGATCTTCTCAAGACTGGTGAATTCTTTCAATTTCTATTTTGTACAGTAGTTCTAAAATATCAGGGCAATTTTCCTTGAGAATTTCTTGGAGGATGATTCCTAGGTTCTTTTTTTTTTTGATCATGACTTTCAGGTAGTCCAATAATTTTTTAATTGTCTCTGTCAGTGACAGAGAAGTGAAGGCCAATGAACACAGGGGCTAGGGGAGGGGTAGAAATTAAACATATTGGGAAAAAAACCAAAACTCACATTGCAAGGAATTAAGGAGACAGTGGATGGTGGTAAGAAAATTAAGGGAGGAAATGTGGACCATGCTTCCTTCTAGGAATTTAGACATGAAAGGAAGGAGAGAGAGAGAGAGAGAGAGAGAGAGAGAGAGAGAGAGAGAGAGAGAGAGAGAGAGAGAGAGAGAGAGAGAGAGAGAGAGAGAGAGAGAGAGAGAGAGAGAGAGAGAGAAAGAGAGAGAGAGAGAGAGAGAGAGAGAGAAAGAGAGAGAGCTATGAGAACTACTAGCTGAATAAAGGAAAGAGGGAGAGAGACGGGGATGTATTCCATAGTTTGTTTATTACAGAACCATTTCATACAGAGCCAATGATACAAAAATTCATAGGGCTTATATTCCATATTGCAGAGATGCTCACATGACCAGAATGCAAGAACTCACCCTAGGTCTCAACCTTTTCCTACCCCAGCTTAAGGCTAATCATTTCATTAAGATTTTTATCCTGGGACCATGTCCAGAGGTACAAACAAACAGGGAGTCACAAACAAGACTTGCAAATTAGCTACCCTGTACTTTCTTTAGATATTCATAGAACCAATGAAAGCATCCATCCAACAAGATTATACTCCTACTCATATCTGTCTTGTGACCTTGTAGAATTGGGGAGCATTTTATTAATGGGGCCAGGGCCCCCGAAAATCTGGTCCACTACAGATTACAAGACAATAGGAGAGAAGATCCTGGTCAGATGTTGCCTCTGTTAAAAGAAAGGCAGTCTTTTTTTCCTTTCCTGAAACTAAATGGAAAGCAGAAGAGAATGGATTAAAACATGGTGAAGATTAAAGAATGATATCACAAGGGGTCATAATGTAGGGTAGACTCAAACAGTAAAGTAGGAAGTAAGATTATCTTTTGATGGAAAGGCATAAAGTTAGGACTCCAAAATGGAAAAAGGTTTGGAATGATTTGGGGGGAGAGTAATAGTACATCAATAGGATTATAGAGAATTGTTTTGTGGAAATATAGACCTTATTGAAATTGAATAAGACAAATTTGTAATGAACCCAGTCAACATGATTTATATGATTTCTTCCAATAATAACTTGTAGTTTTGGAAAAGAGTGTAATGGGCAGTTGGCAAAGATTATTCAGAGCAAAGGGTTAAAGATGGAGATATAGGAAAAGGTCAAAGGTATAAAAGATTTGTGGTTAGAGAAGATATTATTGGAGTCATTTTATAAATACATTAATACATATGCATATACATGCATACATACATATACACACAGAGATATGTAGATATAGTTAAAGAATGAAAGCAAAAGATATAAAACATGGATTAATTCATATTGAATTGATTATGCCTGCATAAGACAAATGTTACAAAGAGTAACAATCCTCCAAAGCAAAGCCTACAAAATAAAATGAGCTGCTAGCAAAACATTCTGAAAGGAATGTTGGATAATCTTTACATGAAGCCTTCCATACTTCTCCATATGCTCATTCTCTGCTGTCCAAAACTTTGTATTCACATTTTATATATTTGGAATATATTCTTTGTGTATACTTGAAATAAGTAGCTATATATATTCGTGACAGTTAAGTGATACAATGGATAGAGTACTGAATCTAAAATCTGGTTGACTCATCTTTCTGAGTTCAAATCTGATCTCAAAAAACTTAATAGCTATGTGACCCTGGGCAAGTCATTTAACCCTGTTTGCCTCAGCTGGAGAAGGAAATGGCAAACTCTTCTAGTATCTTTGCCAAGAAAACCCACAATGAGGTTGTGAAAAGTTAGATCTCACTGAAAAACCAATAAAGGAAGACTTAAATTAGTGAGGCCACTTAATTCATACCAGTATAAAACATTCTGACTGCTCTTTGTCTAGTAGCCAGATGCTAGGAGGCTCTTCTAGTTATATATATTCTAAGAACCCAAAACGTTGTGAGAAATGAGAAATTATAGTAAGGTTGAGGGTGGAACATGGGTTGGTCAGAGGTTCCTGATGAGGCATTTGGTTCTTTCAGAAAGTCCTTTCTAGACTGATACCAATTGAAAGCTCTTGATTAGTGGTGTCAAACTAAAATAGAAATGGATCATTGTCAGGGCACACTTACTTAGAAAGCCACAACTTAACATTGTTTATGATATATTACATTTTTATTTCTTCTGCTAAACATCTCTCAGTTACATTTTAATCTGGTTCAGATCTCATTCAAGAGTTTCATAAGTGTCAGCCTACATACCTTTGCTCTAAGTGATAGGAAACCCATGACCTCAAGGCTACATGTAGTCCTCTAGGTCCTCAAGTGTGGCCCTTTGACTGAATATAAACTTTGCAGGACAAATCCTCTTAATAAAAGGATCTGTTCCATAAAACTTGGCCTAAGTCAAAAGGCCACACCCAAAGGCCTAGAAGGCCATGTGTGGTCTCAAAGCCACAGGTTCCCCACCCTTGCGCCAGATGATTCCACTTTAGAGTGGAATCTGCCCTCCTTCTTTGATTAGATCCTCAGAATTCTTTGTTGGCTACTGTTGGGGTCAATTTATGCCTTCCTAAGCCTCATTTGATGCCCATCCCCAACACACACACCTCAAAGGACATGAGGAAGAGGCTGCTGAGTCCTGTTTCCAACAGGAAGACAGCCCAGAATCAAATACAAACATCATCTTGGATATAAGTTTCTCAGCTTTATGTTCATCTTGATTCAGTCTTCAAGGGCCTAGGAGCTTTCACTGAAGTTGGGAGTCATGATAGTAACAAAACTTCTTGATTCAACATTTCCATTTTATTTTCATGGGACTGCTAAGACGAAGTTAAATTTGTTTTATCTAGTTCTCTTCCCCCTTGGAAAATGAGAGATTTTTATTTCCTGTTTATTGAAAGACATTTTCTTTTTAACTTCACATTTCTGGAGACTTACATATCTGATTTATAAGAAAACAAAAAGTAGCCTGATTGGGAATAAGTGAGCAGACAAGACACAAGGTAGATAAAGTTATAACAGAAGGAGAACTGCCATCTAAAACCAAGAACCATGCACTGAAGGAAGAATAGAGAACAGTAGTAAATGTTCCAGAAAATCAAGTAAAGGGTAACCAAACTTCTACTTCTTTATTGTCTAATTGAAGTATCCTGTCATTTTCTTTGGTTCATCTTGGAATCTTTACCAGTTTGGTATATGCACACAAACACATGAAATCAAAAGACTAGAGCTTGATTAAAAAAAAGACAATCCAGAGTCCAATAAAATTGATATACTGTCTTTTTTTTACCACTGTAACCAATGTCACCTTTTGCAGATTTTTTCACAGCAGTAGTTTCTTCTAGCTAAGGTGGCACTAATTACCTCTATTCTCATCAAAGAGCAATTGAAAGCCAAAACATTGACTGTCTTAAGCCAAATCATGTTTTTGCAACATTTGGAGTAGACTTTATGCTGATTTTTCTTTTCAGAAGGATGGGTGCTTTGTAGTCTTAATTTTGTTTTTAAAAATAACACTTTCATCCTTGAGTCTCAGAGATATGTTTGTGTTCTTACTGGAGCATCACCCGAAGGCAAGAAGCTAAAGTAATTTCTCTGAGACTCAGAGTGGAAAAACACTGTCAATTTCAAAATAATAACCATGGCACACTGCTTTTCCTTTCTATATTTTCCCCGTGGTTCTTATGACAACGAAGGAAGAAGAACATAAGGGCTTAGACGTATTGAACATAGTTTTCCTGTTGCAGTGGCAATAGGAGGCAATGGAATAGGAACTGTCATTCTTTTTTCTGGGGCAAAAAACAAAAAAGGAAAAAAAAACCCCAACAAGTTGGCATTGAAAACACATGAAGTTGAACCCTAGGGCAAATATTTGTTATGTTTTACTAATTTATTTAAGGTCTGACCTTAGGAATCATTTATCTCTATGTTTTTATATAGGATTAAAGTGTGTCCCAAAGAGGTGAACTGATGTTCTCAAGACTAGAAAAGTAGTACTCTAATTGTGATTAATCATTCAATCAATAAGCATTTACTAAGGATCTACTATGTTCCAGACACTTTTCTAGATAGCAGAGAATACAAAAACAGGTAGGAAATTCCTATCAAGGACTTTAGCTTTATCAGGAGAGACAGAATGTACTAAGAACTTACTAAGTATGTATTTTGGGGGGCTTTTTTGTTTTTCAAAGGGAAGGAGACACCAACACTTCCATGAGCTAGAAATGGTTCCTGTAGAAAGTTGACACTGAGCTAATATTTGAAGGAAATTAAGGATTCTTAGAGGCAGAAATGAGGAGATAGTATATTTCACATATTGGGGACAGCCTATACAAAGGATAAGAGAAAAGGTGCCATGTGTGAGGAATAGCAAGAAGGTCTGGTTAACTGGGTCTGAATGCATGAAGTGGAGGGAGGTCTACCAAGGCTGCAAAAGTAAGTTTGAGCCACATTGTAAAGATCTATATATGTAAAACAAAGGAGATCTAATCATAAATCTTCTATTTGCAAATCTAGGGCTCATTCCATTGCATTAAAATCACTGCCCCTACTGTCTGAACTCATTTTACCTCTGTAAAGGAAATGTATCCACATACAAGGGACACTGGATTTACATTGGTAATAAAGGTGGTAAAGTAATAACAAATAAATGAATGAATGAATGAATGAATAAATATATATATATGTATATACATATATTTAAAAATATACATACATATATATATTTAAAAACAATATCTGCCTCTATGTGGCACTGTGAGCTTGATTTGTAACAGTTTATTGCCACTGTGCTTGGGCCAATAAAACAACTGAGCATGCATAGACCTGCTTGATCCTTAGATTGTTTCAAACCCCTCCCCTCCCACCTCTTTCATTGACTTCTTATATAACCTAGGGGTGTGAATATTCCCAACAATAATTTATAATGCCATATAGGTCTACTCTACATAAATACAGGATTTTAAATGTTCTCATATCATTGAGATGTCAAAATTATTATTTACTCACATATAAAGTCCACTTATTAACATGAAATTGAAAGTGAGAATTACAGACTTAGAATTCTATTGTTTCAGGAAGACTGCAAGAGAGGTTCAATAACTCTAAATTATGCTCCAGGATTTCCAAAGATCTATCTGATTTTTTTTTCCTTTTAGGGGAGAGCTTTCAACATCTTGGTTTCAAAGTTTATTAGAAGGAGTGGATGACCTACTACCAAGTGAGTACCTCTGGTAACTTCAACTAGCTGCCTCAAATAAGGATAATATTGTCCTTCTTTGGGCCTCTTTAAGAGGTGTTACAGCCTCTCATTTGGAAAAGCTAGTCAATGAACATTAACATATCAGTAAGGTCTAACATTTAATGCTTTCATGGGCTGGTCAGTTTCATTCTGTCTTTCAGGATGCAAATACAAACATCCTTGGGGAAAAAAAGCACATTAGACCACTGGAATCATGAGGATTTCTGTGCCTCAATTTAAAGAGACAAAGACTTGGATGTATGATTAAAAGTGATGCTTTTAGAACTAAAGAACAAAGAAAAAATGGAAAGATTCTACTGATCACCTCCTAAATTATTACAAAATCAAAACTCTGAGGAATATTACAACCAAATTCCAGAGCTTAAAAGTCAGGGATGAAGTACTTTAATCATCCAGAAAGGGAAAAAAAAGTTCAAATACCTTGGAATCACAACCAAGATAACATAAGATTGAAAGGAGCAGAGGCAAAGGAGCTAGGATTACAACCATGGATAATCTCCCCAGAAAAATTTCCCATAGGGGAAGAGTTCATGATCAAATAAGAGATGAATAGATTTGTGAGACATAAAGTGAATAACTTTAATTGCATGCTTCCCCCCACCCCCATGACAAACAAAATCAGTACAGCCCAAATTAGAAGAAAAAGTAGTTACATGGGGAAAATTTGCATCAAGTTTCTTTTAAGGTCTCATTTGGCAAATAGACAGAAAATGGAACCAAATTTGCAAAAATTTACCAATTGATAAATGATCAAATGATATGAACAGTAAGATTTTAGTGGAAGAAATTAATTCTATAAATAATCATATGAAAAACACTTGAAATAATCAATAATTAGAGAAATGCAAATTAAAACAACTCTAAGTCCCTACATCATATATATGTATATGTATATGTATATGTATATGTATATGTATATGTATATGTATATGTATGTGTATGTGTATGTGTGTGTATGTGTATGTATGTGTATATGTATATGTGTATATATATATATATATATGTATCTGTCTTTCTAAATATCTATCAGATTGGCTAAGATAATAGAAAAGGAAAACGACAAAAACTGGAGAGGATGTCAGAAAACTGTTGCAACTGTTGGAATAGGGAAATAGTGTAACAATTTTGTGGGTAATTAATACTAAATGAAGAAACAAGCTAAGTTATATGATTTATTAGCAGGATAGACATAAAAAATGGGTCAGTAGACTTCCCAGTCAGTCTAAAGGCTTTAAATGCAGAATGAAGCAGATTTTTATGTGTTAAAATACTTAATAAAATAAGACTAATTAATTAAAAGAAAATAACCAGGATTCAAAATTAAGTAATCTGGTTTGTATTTGGAGGAAAAATCAGGGACTTTCCACATTGGGAGAGGGAGTGTGAACTGGTACAATCAGAAATCAGAAAAAGAGGGGTCCTATTATGCACAATTGACTATATACAATCAAGGCAACATGAAAAGACTAACTGATTGACTAGGGGCCAATTTTCATATAAGACATATGGATGGTTTGTGATGTATACTTGGGAGAAAATTCCTTGCATCAGTAGTCAGATCTAATGGGGTTCCTGGTAAGCATAACCTAGGTCCTTTGTTAAGCAACAGGTAGAGATGGTACAACATCACAGCCATACAGGGTTAGGTTCAAACAATATAATAAAGTTTTGTTGCAATTCTTATAATTAAAGTTTTCTCATTAAAGAGGAATTAGACTAGATCCGTAATAGAATAGAAAGGGAAATGAGCTAGTTTTAGAATTAAATCAAAAGACTGAGTCAGTTTGGTTCACTCCATTTTCACAACTATTTTTGAAAACAATCTGATACATGATTAAAGGGCTACAAAACTGTTTCTAATTTTTGACCTTGCAATATGGTTATTAAATCTATAACCAAAATGAAAAGTGAAAAAAATTGGAAAAAACAGCTCTTTTTGTAATGGCAATGAATTGGAAGCTGGTAGGTTGCCCACCAGTTGTAGAATGACTAAACAAGTTATGATATGTTAATATGATGGAATATAATTATGCTGAAAGAAATGAATGGTGAAAGGGATAGATTCAGAAAAAACTTAAGAAAATTTATAAGAAGTAATGAAAAGTTACATGGACACAATCAGGGGAGGAATCCATACAGTAATAGTTATATGGTAAAGATAATCACCAATGACAGTAACTCTGATTTATACAATGATATTTCATAACTGCAAAGGATTCATGATGCAAAATATCATTCACTTCCCCACTCCAAAAAAAGAAGAAACAACCTGATGGACTTAGAGTGCAGATTGTAGTATATTTCCCTCCACTCTTCTTTATTTTTCTTGTTTTTAATCCCCTCCCATTCTTGAACTTGGCTAATATGGAAATGGCTTTTGAATGACTTTATACGAGTGTGTGTGTGTGTGTGTGTGTGTGTGTGTGAATTAGTTCTCTAGGATTTATCAAGTGTCTACACAAATTAGTTTATTTGATCTCCAGAAATATGTAAAAGTATTATGCACCTCATTTTATGGATTAAGAAAATGAGGCTTTTGGGGCTGGTAGGTAGTGCAGTAAATAGAGCACTGGCCCTGGAGTCAGTAGGACCCAAGTTCATATCCAGACTCAGACACTTAACACAAAACTAGATGTGTGACCTTGGGCAAGTCACTTAACCCCAATTGCCCTGCATTCCTCCCTCCAAAGAGGAAAAACAAAACAAAGAAAATGAGGGTTTGAAAGGTTAAACAATTTTTTCAGGCACATGGACTTAGCAAGAGGCTAAACTTGGAATAAACTTCTGATTCTAGGGTTCAGTATTTTTTTCCAATATATAATAGCAATATCATTAAAAGAATCCTAACTTGGATAACTTACAGATGCTATTAAGCTTGGAAGCGAGGACATATTCTAATTAGTAAGAATAATATTTCAAAATAACTGAGAGGTGACAGGGAAAACTCAGTGTTTAAGTTGTTGTTATTTTTACTTTTATGAATTTTTTATTTCTTGATTTATCAGTAAATCAATACATTGAATATTTATTCAATATTCATTTCCACAAGATTTTCACTTACAAATTTTCTCCCTATCTTTGCGCTTCGCCCCAACCCAAGATGGCATGCATACTGAATAACCCTTCCCCCAAACTTCCCTCTCATATCCTCCCCCCATTCCTCACCTTACTTTCTTACAGGGCAAGATGGATTTTATACTCCATTGCCTATATATCTTATTTCCTGAGTGCATGTAAAAACAATTTTTAACAGTTGTTTTTAAAACACTGAGTTCCAGATTCTCTCCCTTCTTCCCTCCTTAACCACTCCCACTGGGAAGACAAGCAATTCAATATAGGTTCTGCATGTGAAATTACACAAAACATTTCCATAGCAGTGATGTTGTGAAAGACTAGCTATGTTTCCCTTCATCCTATCCCACAAATCCCATTTATCCTATTTTCTCCTTTGACCCTGTCCCTTTTCAAAAGTGCTTGCTTCTAACTAGCCTTTCCCTCAATATTCCCTCCCTTTTATCATATCACCTCTTATTCCCTCTCCACCTACTTTCCTGTAGGGTAAGATATCCAATTGAATGTGTATGATATTCCCTCCTTAAGCCAAATCCAATGAGACTAAGGTTGACTCATTTCCTTTCACTTTCCTGCTGTTCCCCTCCATCTAACAGCTTTCTCTTTCCTCTTCTGTGTGAGATAATTACCTTGCTCTGTCTCTCCTTTTCTTCTCCCAATATATTCCTCTCTCAACTCTTAATTTTATGTATTAGATATAATCTTTTCCTATGAAATTGATCCTGTGCCCTGTCTATGTAAACATGTACACACATATACAAAAACATATTCATATATACATATATATCCCCTTCAACTATCTTCATACTGGGAAAAGTCTTATGTCTTTACAAATATTATCTTCCCATGTAGAAATTCAAATAGTTCAACTTTAATAAGTTCTTTATGATTTCTCTTTCTTATTTGCCTTTTCATGCTTCTCTTAATTCTTGTATCTGAAAGTAAAATTTTCTATTAGGCTCTGATCTTTTCATGAAGAATGCTTGAAAGGACTCTATTTTATTGAATATACATATTTTCCAGTGAAGTATTATGCATAGTTTTGCTGGGTAGGTGATTCTTGTTTTTGATGCTAGCTCCTTTGAACTCTGGAATATCATATCCCAAGTCCTTCATTCCCTTAATGTAGAAGCTGCTACATCTTGTGTTATCCTGATTGTGTTTCCACAATACTATTTTTTTTTCTGAAATCTTATAATATTTTCTCATTAACCCAGGAATTCTGGAATTTGGCTAAAATATTCCTAGGAGTTTTCTTTTTGGGATCTTTTTGAAGAGGTGATCAGTGAATTCTTTCAATTTTTATTTTTCCCCTTAATTTCTAGAATATCAGGGAAATTTTCCTTGAGAATTTCTTGAATCTATGATATCCAGACTCTTTTTTTGATCATTGCTTTTAGGTAGTCCAGTGAGTTTTAAATGATTTCTCCTAGATCTATTTTGCAGGTCAGTGGTTTTTCCAATGAGGTAATTCACACTGACTTCTATTTTTTCATTTGTTTGGATCTGTTTAGTAGTATCTTGATTTTTCACAAAATCCTTAGCTTCCATTTTCACCAATTTAATTTTGAAGGAACTGTTTTCCTCAGTGTGTTTTCAAAACTCCATTCCTGCTTTTTAAGGCATTCTCCTCCTCATTGGCTTTTTGAGCCTCTTTTGCCATTTGATTCAGTCTATTTTTGTTATTTTCTTCAGAATTATTTTTGAATCTCCTTTAGCAGGCTTTTGACTTGGTTTTTATGATTTCTTGCATCATTTTCATTTCTCTTCCCAATTTTTCCTCTACTATTTTTTTTAACTTTTTTTTATTTTTAGTTTACATCATTCACTTCCATGAGATTTTGAGTTACAATTTTCCCCCATCTTTCCCCTACCCACCACCCCAAAACAGTAATCCCACTCCCCCAATCTGTTCTCTCCTATATCCTCCCTCATCACCCCTCTGACTTCCTGGTAGGGCAAGATGCATCTCCCTATCTCAGTACCTATATATCTTATTTCCCAGTTGCATGTAAATTATATATACATTTTAACATTTGATTTTAGAACTTTAAATTCCAGATTCTTTCTCTTCCTTCCTCATCACCCACCCCCACTGGAAAGGCAAGAAATTCAATATAGGCTGTACATGTGTAGTAGTTATGTGGAACATCTCTACTACTCTTACTTGATTTTCAAAATCCTTCTTGATCTCCTCCATAGTCTGTGACCAGTTCATATTTTTCTTGGTGGCTTTTGATTCATGAGTTTTGACTTTGTTGGCTTCTTCTGGTTCTATGCTTTTATTGTCTTTGTCACCCAAAAACAATTTTGTAGTTTGATTTTGCTTCCTCTGTTTCTTCATCTTGCAAGTCAATTACTTGACTTTTGAGTTCTTTGCCACAATAGAACTTTGTTTCCATAGTGGAGAGTCCTATGTTCCAAATTTCTGGGGTTTTGAACAGGTATTTTCTGAGCTTCTTCTAGGCACCTGCCTCAGAATTATGCCATAGCCACATCATCCTCTGCCATGTTAGCATTCCTCACCCCATCACTACTGCCAAGACTTAGACCCAGATCCAAACAGGGCAAAGCAAGAGAATCTTGCCTCAGTGCCAACAAAGAGATTACAGCAATTGTCTGCTGGTCAGTCATTTGGTTACCACCACCACCACCACCACAATGTGTGGGTCAGGAGCTCTGGAAGCAGCCATTGTGCAGCAGCTGCAGATGGCCATCACCTCTACCACCTCAGGTACAGGTACCAGACCACACTTTTCTCTCACCCAGTTTCAACAGAATTGCCTCACTGACCTTTTACTTTCTTTTTTGTGTTTAGGGGTTGAGTAGTCTGGAAACCACCACAGCTTCTCATGATTCATTCTCCTGAAGTCTACTCTAGCCAGTCTTTACCATGGGTCTGTGATGGTATAGCCCATGTGGGACTGTGCTCTACTCCCAGCCCAGTGTGATAGATCCTTCCTTTTGACCTACAAAGCTGCCTTCAGCAGGAGATTTGTATCTCTCTGTCACTTTGTGGGGTCTGTAGCTTTAAAATTTGTTTAGAGTAATTTTTTACAGATATTGGAGATGGTTGGACTAGGAACTCAAGTAAGTCCCTGCTTTTATTCCACCATCTTGGTTCTGTACCTCTGTGCTTAAAATAAAAGAAAAAGAGATTCAGAATTTAAGTGAGAGCTTTTTTAATGCACCAATAATTTCCATGCTAGTATTCAACATTTTGTATAACTATCTGTATTATTGTAGAATAAGAGTATTTAAATTTAGGAGAAGTCTTAGAGATTACTAATCCAATCCCCTCACATATCTGATGAAGAATTTGAGCCCACGACATTGCACAGTATATCTGAACTGAGCTAGAAGGAACATTAGAGGTGATGCAGTCTAGTCAATGCATTTTCCAGATGAGAAAACTGATTTCCAGACTGGGAAGTGAGCTATGCAAGATCATATAGTAATAGTAAGTGACAGAGGACAGTACTTGGAGCTGACTAAAATGTATCATTTTACCCATGAAAATTTTTATTACATTGAATAGTAATGTCTAGGCAAATAGCTACAAATTGTAACTTTAAAAAATTCTAGTTTGATTTCCATAATGACAAAGCCTAAATGAACTGGGATAAAAACCATAGTTAAAGGCTATATTTGATTTTCAGTAGGAAAAATTATCCATCTTCCTTTCAATTTTTTATATTGTCATGTATGTGTTTAATCAGTTAATTAATATGCTAAGTTAAACTGGGTCTTGGGTCTATTAGTTTGGTTTTGAACTATTAGTAGGCACACCTTTAATTTCATCCAGCAAGTTTAGAGAATGGAATTCTCTCCTTAAGACTGGTACCTTATATCAGCAATAGTGTTCGATAAAGTTTAATCTAAATGTTAAATTGGAAGTGAATGTGCTAAACAGAATAACTGGAAGGTTTTTCAGTTTTTTCCAAGACTGGACTTGTTTTTATTTTATTAGAAGCTATTTGAATATCTAGAAAATCAGAAACGTAAATCAACAGCATCTTTCAGAACTAAATAGCAATCAGAGATTATTTCCTTTCTTTGTGTGTGTGTTGGGGGGTGTTTTTTTCAAATTATAGTGAAAATAACAACAAAAGACCCACTTATTCTTGGAACAGATAAGTGCACTATATGTTTCTGTAAAATTATATTTTCAGAATATTTAAAGAATTGTGTGGTTATTAGCACATAAGAGCTCATCAAAGGTATATAGTAACTTTTAGAGTATAAGATCCTTAGGTATAGGGATTCTTTTAAATTTGTTTTTTGCATTTAAAGAATTTCATATTATGTCTTGAAAATAGCTGGCAGATAAATGTCATGGGACTGGTTCAATCCCAAGCCTTGTGAGGATGTACAACATAAACATATCATCCCCACAGAGAATTTTAGTATATACAGACATTCTGTAATTGGTTATGGTCCACAAACTCATGTGGTGAAAAGTGAACTTTCTGGTCCATGGTCTGTAATCATATATCAAAAAGTACAATCTATTGATTGGCTGCTGAGCCAGGACTGAAGTGCATTTGCAAAGTCATTATCTCTGCCAAAGTGAACTGTTTTCTCTTCCTACTCTAGCTGCATTTCAGTGAGCCCATCATGGTGTAAGACTCTAAATCAGGAGGGGCTTCTTCCCTTCCTCCATTCATCTGTATAGGGGGTTGCTATATGGTTTGTGAATAAAGGATTATGTTCTTTGCTTACTTGTATTTTCTTTCCTGCTCTTAGGAAAAGGAGTATTAGAGTCATTAAAGACCTGGTTATCTCCAAAAAGTTGGAACAGTAAGGAAACTGAGGTCCAGGAGGCAATATCCATGTTGTAACTTATACCCAGCCGATC
>JAQQSW010000908.1:0-25412 GCA_028646575.1 Pseudocheirus occidentalis
GGGGGGGGCAGGATAGAATGGAAGGAAATATAGCCTTTCACAACATTACTATTATGGAAGTGTTTTGCATAACTATACATGCATAACCTATACTGAATTGCTTGCCTTCTCAATGAGGGTGGGCAAGGAGGAAAGGGAGAGAATTTAACTCAAAGTTTCAAAAACAAATGTTAAAAACTGTTTTTACATGCAACTAGGAAATAAGATATACAGGCAATCAGGTACAGAAATCTATTTTGTCCCACAGGAAAATAAGGGAGAAGGTTGATGGGGGGGGCATGATAGAAGGGAAGGCAGACTAGGGGAAGGGGTAGCAGAATGCATGCAATCATGGTGGGGAGGAGAGAGATGAGGAGAAAATTTGGGACACAAAATCTTGTGGAAATGAATACTGAAAACTAAAAATAAATTCATTTTTTAAAAACTCTAGATATAAAGATGTAAATGTACAAAATACGAATAAAATAACAAATGTACAGCTACAAATTTTTTCCTACTGCCTTCCTATTTAATAAATTTGGTTCTAGGGAAAATTTAGGTGTTGTAAAAAGACAGAAATTAAAATTCATTTAAAAAGAAAAATCTAAAGAGTCAATATTGGAAGGGCTGCAAAAAGACATGGATTAATATACTGTGATCACTGTGAAGTGATCCAACCATTCTGAAAATGAGTATGAAATTATGCTAAAAATCAAAAACTGACTAATCCCATGACAAAAAGACAATGTTGCTAGGAATATATTCTAGCCAAGTATGAAAAAAGAGGCTAAACTATCAGAAAATATTCATAGCAGCACTTTCTTGTGGTAGCAAAGAACCCAAATTAAATAATTGCTCATTGATTGGGGGATATGACGTATAGTACATGAATGTAACAGAACACTGTGAATGTTAAGAATTCAGAGAAGTATTAGCAATGCTTTACAAACTGATGCAAAACACAGAAAAGAAGAACCAGGAAAACAAGACAGACAATAACAAGGTATGTAGAAATAAGAATGACAACAGCAACAACAAAAACAATCACACACCTGAACACTACTTTTTTCCTAAAAGGTAAAGAAACCGTCTTCAAGCCTTAAATGGCCCATGGAGTTATGGCTCAAATAACTGATATGGCTTCTTGGTTACCATGAGATAATGAGTTGAGCATTTCTCAATCTTACCTTACATTGGCAAACGAGAAGGCAAGGACAGCTGGCCCAAGCAAAAGAAGTTATAGCCCTAATGTGTGGGACAGAGGGTGGTTTCTCAGGTAGACTATCTGCTAAAGTTCTGTGTGGAATAAAGAGTGTGGTCTCTCAGAAGAGACTGTCACCCTTACTGTTAGAAAAGATGTTTTGAAAGGTCTACAAAGTTTTCAATTGAATTATTGCTAAATTGATGTAATGAGTTGTAAAGCAAAACATATCTTGCTGTTTCAATATGAATTTGTAGCTATTCCATGAACTAAGCAAAAGTTAACATTTGTAACTAAGTATATATTTCTATAGATTGAATTTCTGAAGTATCTCTCTCTTCCAAAGTGAATATAATCAGAGGATAGACAGGCTTTGTGATGTATGTTTACTATTCAGTGGTGAGGTTCAGGTCAGAATCCTCTTTTGTTTAAGGTCTACAGTTATTTAAGGTCTACAGTTGTTTAAGGTCTATAGTCTACAGTGAAGAATTACAGCTTGTGAGGTATCTAGTCTAAGTAGCATGTAGAAATATAAAGGACTCTACTTCTAGTCATTTTTTCTCCTATTTCTTTTGGGCTTTTGTGTGTTTACTCTCTTTGCCAGATTTGTTTCTTCTAGGCTCAGCGTCCTCCACTTTTAGATGATGACTCAGGTTGAATGCCAACCACTGCCCGAAGTCACTACCCAACACCCTTTGGATCTGATGTCTGCCAAGTTCTGGACATTGGCTGCAGCTCCCTCCCCTTGACTGATGGACCCCTGTGAGGCAGGGACAGCTTTACAACCTTCCTCAGCGTGAAGCAGCTCGGGAAGCTGAGACCTTCATCCCCTATCCCCAAATGAATTTGGGTCCCAT
This sequence comes from Pseudocheirus occidentalis, assembly GCA_028646575.1. Lineage (NCBI taxonomy): Eukaryota > Metazoa > Chordata > Mammalia > Diprotodontia > Pseudocheiridae > Pseudocheirus > Pseudocheirus occidentalis. Next base: position 2,038 of record JAQQSW010000908.1, read on the forward strand.
CTGTTTGAAGGGGGGATGATGGGGTTGGGGATGCTTTTGCTGTAATGTCAGTTTGTAATAAGCCTGTAAAATTAAGTTGTTAAGTCACACTCCCACCCTCCCCTGCCACAGAGGCATTAACTCTGCCTCTCCCCTGCCCCAGCCTAAAAGTTTTTTCCCTGAGCCAGCAGTCTGCCTAGATACAGTACCTATGAGTCTTTCAAAAGTATTCTATAAACAAATCCTTAGTTAGAGAAATGCATAGCCTCTTTGTTCTAAGTGGCCAGCTGCGCCCGAAAACCTTGAACAACATTATCAGAGAGAAGCCTCCCTCCCAATATGGTACCTCCTGAATCCCTAATCAATCTAGCTTCCAGACTTGGCACCTCCTGAAACAATCAAGCCTATCTTCCTATCAGCTATATTGGACATATTTGAAACCTTAGGTACACTGTGAAAATCTTCTGCTTAAGCCCTCCTTTCTATCACCCCACCTGCCAAATAAAGGAAAGTAACCGCAAGTGCCAATCGAAAGTAAGAGCTTTGCATGGGGGCAGGGGGAGAAAGGGGCTCTGTAATATTTGTTTATTTAAACCAGTCTTCTGCTTCTGTAAATTGGCATCCTCCTCTGGACGTTTCCAGTGGTGTGGACTGCCTGCTTCTCGAAAGATTCTAATAAAGAAATCTTTCTGCTTTCACCTGGAGAGATCTCTGTGTAGCTAATTTGAGGGTAGGGTCTTTGCACCCCACATACCTAATGAACAGCCTTTTAATGTTACTTTGAAGTACACCTCCTTTTAGTAAATATTACATAATCTAAGAATGTCTTATTTCAATCTAATTCCAAACCTGAACCACCAGAATAGTCTGAGTAAGGACCAATCCGGAACACCTCATTCTACTTAATTTACCATGTATTAATTCACCCAAGTCTTTCCAGGTTTCTTTGAAGTCTCTTCATATGGTATGGTAATATTCCATTGTATGCATGTACCACAATTCATTCAGCTATTCCTCAATCCATGTGCATTTGCTTTGTTTCCAGTTCTTTGCTACTGCAAAAAGTCTTGCTATAAATGTTTCAGGTACATGGAAACTTTTCTATCTTTGAAGTCCTTATGGTACATGCTTGAGAGGGGGGTCTCTGCATCAAAGGATATGGCCATGTTAGGAGCGTTCTCAGCATAATTGAGATTTTCTTTCCAAAATGGTTTAGCTAATTCTAGTATACTTGTCTCTCTACATATGTTCAAACATCAACTATCCCTATCTTTTGTCATCTTTGCCAATTTGTTGAGTGTGAAGTAAAACCTCAGAGCCAACAATTTGCATCTTTATTATATTAATGATTTGGAACAATTTTTCTTATGTAATCCAAGTCCCAAAGACCACTGGTATGAGACTTTCCTCACTGGTAGAGATCAATGCCCTACATCTATGTGAAGGGCAAGGCAGACAGTGCCTTGACAACAGTGGCAGAGAGGAGAGCTTCAGTTTCTTCACTGGTGGCTGCTCTTTAGGGCTCTTTGGGTATTTCAGACACTTCTGGTTTCTAACTTCAAAAGAAGATTGAAGATACCAAGTGTCCTTCAGGTTGCTAAAGAGAAAAGCGTCTGGGAAGAAGACCATATGATAGAGGAAATGGCAGTATTATTACCAGGCAGATATAATTTTAGTTTGGTACCCCCTCTCTTTGAGAAGAGTTTCTGGTCCCACCTTCCTGCTTCCCTTCCTGGAAGGAAAGGTTCTCTTGGAAAATGGGGGAAGGGAGGAAGAGGCTAGAGATGTCTACTGTTCCTCCCTTCAAGTCACACGATGACACTTTCATGCTACATGGGAGGGACAGCCCTCCTTGTGAGCATGCAATTCTTTTCGTTCATATTCTTTGCCCACTTATTTATTGCAGTGTGTAGGAAGAAAGGGGACTCCACTTAGAAACACTGTTGGACCAAAATGGCAACTGTGTTTTTTCCTCTGAGAGGTGTATTCCAGCCAACCATCTGCAAGAATCACAAGCCAGAAAACTAACAGCTTGGTGGTAGAGCAAACAGGTAACAAACAAAACAGACTATTAAACGTCCCATTAGAGAAAGCTAAATCAAGTCTAATAATCAGCTTTCCTTGTATGACAGAACAAATACCCAACCAGACGAGTTAAATGCCACAGAATGATGCTTATTTACTGTAAAAACTAAATCCTGTCCTGCCATACAGCCACATGACCAAGCGCCATTTCCTATAAAGGCCAGAGTTGCTATTAGGGATCAGTCTTATGGAGTAAACTATGACATTTCTTCCTTTTAGTTTAGCTATTAACTTTATTTGAGCTTTAGTCTTGCAGACTCACAGCTGAGTAAAACAAACGGATGAACAAACACCAATTCCCTTCTAGAAGACAAATTACAACAGGAAATGTCTTGTGGTCTTTTCTGCTTAACCCCTTATATACAGTAGAACCTCGGTTTACAAGTAACCTAGTTTAGTAATATGGTTTGCTGGGCTAGGAAAAATTTTCACAAAATTTGTCTTGGAGGATGAACAAAAATTCACAGTATGAATATCATGTTTGCTTTATCAATGGCCAGAAGCTGCTGCTCTTCAAGTGGAGATGTCACCATGAGAATAAGGCAGAGTGGGGAAAGGCTTTCACTCTTTTGCTGAAGAGCCAACTGGCAATCCTCAGCTAGCCCCTGCACCAATTGGTATCGTGCCTCACCCAGCTCCTGAGGGCCCTCTGGAAGAGGCACTGACCCATCCTGAAGGTAGCTCAGGATTACCCCAAAATGATGACCACTCCTATCAATCAGTACTCAGCTTTCTGAGTCTGTGAGCACCACCATGTGGCTAGCAAACACAGCTTCGAGTATGGTGTCCTGCTTGGTCAAGCTCTACAGCATGGTGCAGCGCAGCAATCACTGCACTCAACCCCCCCCTTCCCCCCCAGCCCCTTTCAGCTTCACATACTAAGCCTCAGTGGCTTGAGATGGTAGGGGGCTGCCCCACCTATGGCCTCAAGGGTGGGAAGTATGGGTGGCAATTACTGACCCTGGTCCTCAGACCCTAATCCCTTTCTTCAAGTCCTTCAATTCCCTACCCCATCTCTCCCCCTCTCCCTACCCCCTCCTTCCTCTCCTTTCCCTCATGCCAGCCATGGCTCTTCTCAAAGGTAAGGTGCAGGTTAATTTATTTTTGATTTATATTGTGTACATTAGGGACAAAAAACTTATTTAAAATTATAAATAATTATTTTTATATGAATGTTTCTTGGGGATGTGGTACTGATCTTTACATTATTTCCTATGGGAAAATTTGCTTTGCAATGCAAACAAATTGCATGATGAACAGAATCTTGGAATGAATTAAATTCATAAACCAAGGTTCTACTGTACTAATCTTGGATTTGTTGTTATTTGTTGTTCAGTCACGTCCAATTCTTTGTGATCCCATGAGGCAAAGCACAACCAGGCATTCCTACCCTCTATCATGTTTGCTGTTTCCATTACACTCTCTATCCATGTTATCCTCTGCTGTCCTCTTTTCCTTTTGCCTTCAATCTTTCCCAACATCAGGGTCTTTTCCAATGTGTCCTCATTATGTAAACAAAGAATTTAAGCTTCAGCTTCAGTTTCTGACCATCCAATGAATAGGCTGAATTAATTTTTTTAACTACTGACACTGATTTGATCTCTTTGGTGTCTGAAAAACCCTTTAAAGTTTTCTCTATCACCACAATTTGAAATGATCAATTGTGTGGTGCTTAGCTTTCCTTATAGTCCAACTCTCACAGCCACACATTGCTACTGGAAAAACCACAGCTTTGACTATATGGACCTTTGTCAGCAAGGTGATGTCTCTGTTTTTTTATATGCTGTCCAGATTTGCCATAGCTTTCTTTCTAAGGAGCAAGCATCTTTTAATTTCATGGCTGCAGTCACCATCTATGGGAATCTTTTGAACCCAATATAAAATCTGACATTGCCCTTATCAGCTTTATTTGACACAAATATTTCCCCAAAAGGACAGTTTTTCTTATCTTAAATGTCCTGATGGATAAGCTTTGCAATTTCATGTAACTGAAATTTTCTCTTTTACCTTTTTGTGATCGCCTCTATTCTTTGCTTGGTTAAGAGTTTTCCTTAATCAAGGAAATATAAATTCTGGCATGGCAAAAGAAAGTTCTCATATGTAGAGATTCAGGAATGGCTAAATAAGATTTAGTCCATAAATGTTACATGCTATAAAACCAATGAATGTGAAAGAGAAAAGCATGGGAAAATGTATAGAACTGATGCAAAGTGAAGGACACAGAAAAAGGAAAGACTAAAACAATATAAAAGGAAAGAATCAGCAAAAAACAAAACATCAAATACCTGGATGTTGTGTAACAAATAATAAGGTCCAAACTTGGTCCTGAAGTAAACATGAGAATGCTTCATCCATTCTTTTGAAAAAGTAATAAGAGTCTATGGACATAGAACAATGGATATATTCTCAAATTTGATTGGGTCAGTCAGTTTTGCTCTAGTGACTTTTTTTGGATTCTTTGTTATAATGGATGGTTCTCTGGGTATGGGAAGGAAAAGGAACATATTGGGAAATGAAGTAAATACAAAATACAAAAGATCCAAAAATCCCTTTTTTCTAAAAAAAAAAAAAAAATTGATGTCAATTTATTTGAATATGCAACTCTCAATCAGGAAATTATTATGCTAGAGGTACATAATTAAGTAGCCTCGAGCACTAAATTACAATGTCCTGGGTCACACAATCAGCCAGTATGTGTCAGAGGCAGAATTTTAACCTGGGTCTTCCTACATCTGAGACTGGCTCTCTACTAGGCTACAATGCCATTTAAAATTAAAAAAAAAAAAAAACTCCTCTTCCTAGCCATAGCTATAAAAAGTCAGACACCTGAAATTGCTGCCTTCTAATTTTTTTATGGGGTGACTTTCAACATTCAAGTCTCACGCAGTAAGATACTGTAATTAACCATTCTTTCTAAAATACTGCTCTACCTCTCCAAAAAAGCTCTTAAAAAATGTTATATTATTCGATTTTATCAGATACAAATACAAAAGGTAAATACAAAGAAAAAACAGACAAATCCCACAGAGATAGAAAACTAATTTCAATCCCCAGCTTAACAGGAAGGAATTCATGAAAAAAATATTGAAATATCCATAGAAAAGTGCTGGGAACACGTACCAGATGAAAAAAAGACTTTAATTCATAAAGAAAATGCATACAGTCAAATAGATATATCTGATTTACTTTAAGCCAAAACACAAGATTCCATTCTCTCCAAATGAACAATTAAAAAAAATTACTCAGAGATGAGGAGGAAGGAGATATGTGTGCATACGTATGTGTACGTACACACATACTTTATGTATATATGTACATATATATTAGAGACTGGATCTGTATGGTTCTTCATATAAACATATACATGTACATATACATGCAGGTGTTCCTATTTTACTTGGTTTGTAAGAAATTTCAGTTGTGTTATGTGTTGTGAAGTTTTAAGACATAACTGAAGCAAAAGAGATTGTTCTGAACCCTATGGTCTTTACCAAAAGTAGTGAACAGCATTTTATTCTCCTGTACCCCATATGTATAGGCATGTATGAACATATGTATAAAGATCCAGATAACCCAGAGAAACAAATGTCTTGGGTCTCTTCCCTAGCAATTTAGTGCAGAGGATGAGACACTAGAGATCACTCCAAGACACTATCCCAAGAGACACTATAAATATTCACTGTTGAGCTACTCACAAGTCTGAGGATACGGTGCCTCTCTTGGGAACCCAAGACTTAGCAGAATTGTTTTGAGGGCATGTAGGCTCAACCTCCTGGATGAGTCACTGAACTATTGTTAAAATGACCTCTTTAGTCCAAACTGAGGACAAACTTGCAAAGCAAAATAATCTCGATAAAATGGAATCCCCACTAACTGGGGGTGCACGCAAAGAAAATGCCACTCAGCACTTTATGTTGTTCAGATCATAGGAAGCAGAACAATCTCCTTAACTTCATTAGGATGTTCTAGAACTTCCCATCTTTAACCCAGCAGAACTGAAATTCCTTAAAGGCCAAGTAGAAAGAATAAGAAATAGGGCAGCTCCTAAGATTTACCTCTTTTCAAACATACTATGCAGGTATACCCATCTAGATATAATTTACAAAATGATCCACTTCCAGTGTGACAGAAATAATGCTATCAGTGGTAAAGGTCCCAGGTTAGCTCACAAAAGACTATTTAAATCCGTGGTATAGCTGAAAAAATGTATAACTTAAGTATAAAATATATATATATATGTATATATATATAAACACATACACATACACACAAGAATATAATTCTGATATAACAATACAAAAAATGGAAACATAGTTGGAGTTTTTTGTTAAATGCTGGTACTGAGGAAAAGTAGGTTTCTTAAAAAAAAAAAAGAGGGTAGGTAGCTGACATCTGTTCTACCTATTTCTCTCTACAAAGTCCCCCTCAAAATGGCATTGAAGTGAACCCGAGTTCACAGGGCAAGCCAGTAGAACACAAATTCTGGCTATTTCTACCAAGCTAGAAACGATCTGAGTAAAAACCTAGCACAAACTGTATCTATTTTTCTGGGGTTTAGGCTAAGCTAAGTGTGGAAAGCCTCATTCATCATCAAGAAACTCACATGCTGAATTCACTGGCCAAAGGAACTGTGAAACAAAAAACAACAAAGCAAAATGAATACACTTCAATCATGTGAGGCCTGCTTAAAGTCTTGCTGTGACAGTAGTAGCAGGGCAGCAAAAAAGGGAAAAGAAGATGCTAAGAATCACATGACTTTTAGACAATCTATAATTATAACCTAAATGTTGCTAAGCCTGAGACTGAAGGAAGTGAATCAAAATCAATCCTGACATTATTACTATAAAAGAAATGAGAATACAAAAGACGTATTCCATTTATAAATGGAAAAATGGCTTTTAAGTTTTCTTTAGAGTAAGGTTCTCTCTGTAGAAATTTGATGTTTATGCAGAATAAGGTCCTCAATGATGGCAACTGGATTGGAAAAGATCTCTTCATGTCCTAATCCTAAAGAAAGGTGGTGAATGCCAAGGAATGTTCAAAATGAGTTCATTTATCACCCTGACAAGGTTCTATTTAATATTTTGCAAGCTAGGCTTCAACAATGTATGAACTGAAAATTACCAGTAGAACAGTATGATTTTCAAAGAGGCAGAGGGAACAAGAGACCAAGACCAAATTGTCAACATTGGCTGGATTATGGAGAAAGCAAAGAAGTTCCAGAAAACCATCTACCTCTGATCAATGACTATGTTAAAGTCTTTGATTATGTGGATCACAACACAATTTACTAAATCCTCAAAGAGATGGGAATACCAGATCATCTTACCTGTCCCCTGAGGAATCTCCTTGCAGGCCTTGAAGAAATGGTTAAACCAAACATGGAACAAATGATTGGTTTAAGACTGGAAAAGGAGTATGACAATGCTGTATATTGTTACCTTATTTAAGTTATACGCAGAGTACATCATGCAAAATGCCAAGCTGGATGAACAAAAAGGCAGAATAAAGTTACTGAGATAAATACCAACAATCTTAGATACGCAGATGATACCATTCTGAAGGCAAAAAGTGAAGAGGAATTAAGAAGCCCCTTGATGACAGTGAAAGAGGAGAGTGTAAAAGCTAACTTGAAGCTTAACATCAAAAAAACTAAGATCTTGGTAATAGATCTGATCATTTCCTGACAAAGAGAGGGAGAAGAAATGGAAGCAGTGTCAGATTTTATATCCTTGGGTTCAAAAGATCCCTGTAGATGGCAACTGCAGCCATGCAATTAAAAGACATTTGCTCCCTGGAAAGAAAGCTACGGCAAATCTGGACACTACACGGAAAAACAGAGAAACCAACTAGCTGACAAAGGTTTACGTAGTCAAAGCTATGGTTTTTCTAGTAGCAATGTATGGCCATGAGAGTTGAACTATAAGGAAAGCTGAGCACCACACAATCAATACTTTCAAACTGTGGTGCTAGTGAAGACTTTGATGGTCTTTTGGACAGCAAAGAGATCAAATCAATCAATACTTAAAGAAATTAATTCAGCCTATTCACTGGAAGGTCAAAGACCGAAGCTAAAGTTTAAACACTTTGGCCACATAATGAGAAGATGTGATTCACTGGAAAAGCCCCTGATACTGGAAAAGCTTGAAGGCAAAAGGAAAAAAGGATGGCAGAGGATGAGATGGATAGTGTCATGGAAACAACAAGCATGAATCTGGACCAGCTTTGAGAGAGAGTGGAGGACAGAAGTGCCTGGTGTACTCTGGTCTATTAGATCATGAAGAACTGAACTTGACTGAACAACAACCAACCACAAAGGTTCTCTATAAATAAAAGAGTTGTCATTGTTGGTTTTACTTTGTCTCTAGAGGCAGCCAAAAAAAAAACCAAAACCCTCATTATTTCAAAGATTTTGATCATTTCATATTGTACAGTTCTCATATAAGCATTGGTCAAAAGACCAATGTGAGTTCATTTCTGTACATACCGTGCTTCACATTAACTTTGAAATATTCACCAATTGGCAAGTGGGCTGTGGGACTAAAGCGCAAAAGAGAGATATGGCTTATTATATAGATCTTTGAGTCATTGGCATAGAAATTATTGAACCAAAGAGAACTCATGAGGTCACCATAAGAGTACACAGAGAGATGAGGGGGACAAGACAGTCTTAGGGAACACTCACGATTAAGAAGTGTGAAACAGATGATGACCTGACAAAGAAGAGTAAGTAAAAGTCAGATAGGTAGTAGAATGAAAGAGAGCACTGTCACAAAAATCTAGAAAGGAGAGACTGTCTAGGAAGAAAGGGTGAACAACAGTGTAAACTGTAGACGACTGACTGAAGAGAGTGAATACTGAGAAAAGACTGTCCAATCTGGTCACTGGTAACTTTGGAGAGAACAGTTTCAGTTGCATGAGGAGGCTGGAAGTCAGACTGTAAAGAGGTCAGAAATGACGAAAGGAAATAGAGGCAAAAGAAGTCATGAAAAAGGGAGAAGGTATAAAGGATAACAGATTAAGGAGATATGTGTAATGAAAAGAGGTTTTGGGGGTATTTTTTTAAAGTGGGGAGCCTTGGACGTATTTGAAGGCAAAAGGGAAAGAACCAATAATTGGGGGGCAAGGAGACTGGAGGTGTAAGTAGACAAAGGGGGTGGGGTTGTAAATTGCTACGAAGATGCAAAGGAATAGGATCAAAAGTGCATATACAGTGGCAGGCCATAGTAAGGAGAAGATCCATCTTTAGAGTCTAGGAGAAAGGATGTTCTGAGATGAAAAGAACAACCTACCATGTGGTGATATTTGTGGTTTCATACATTATAATTTTTCTGTTATTCATATATGCAAATGTTCACGTTCAATGGTATTTGTCAAATTCACAACATCAAATCTTTTAAATGTTACTGTCCCATAAGAAATAATGAGCATAAACAATTCTAAGAAGTTGAAATATGAAGAAATAGAAATAACATGCATAAAAACTGAACAATGTCAACAGAATAATAAAACCAAACAGAACACTGTTTGATGTGGTATATACAGGGAGGAAACCCCACAATTTATACACACATGCTGCTAGACACTGTCAATCTGTTCACTGGTTTCACCAATTTTTTTTCATATTTAAAAAAATTTTTTTGATTTAAAGACAGGTTTTCAACAGAAGAAAATATGTGGCATACATTCAAAAATTAACGTAAAGTGAAAACAATAGGAAACTACTTTAACTTTAAAAGTACATGCAGATGTACTTCTTGGTTATAAAATGCTATTTGGCTATAAAATACTTTTTAGCTATCAAGCAATAAATAAGCATTCACTAAGCACTTACTATGTGTTAAGCACTGTGCTTAAGCACTAGGAATACAAAAAAGGGCAAAAAATAGTCCCTAGCCTCAAGAACTCTAATGGGAGAGATGACATGCAAACGATCACAGACAAAGCAAGCTATAATACAGGACAAAAAGGAAATAATTAAGAGGGAGAGCGCTGGAATTAGGAGGCGGTTAGAGAAGGCTTCTCACAGAAGATGGAATTTCAGCTGGGATTTAAAGGAAGGCCCAGAGATCAGTCAGTAGTCAGGAAGAAAGTGTTCCAGGCACAGCGAAGGGGTAAAGAGGTAAATAAAGAAAAGGCCTGGAGCCAAGAGATGGAGTGTCTTGTTTCATAGAACAGCAAGGAGGCCAGTATCAAAGGGTACATGTTGAGGACTAAGGCGTAAGAAGACTGGAAAGGTGCGAGGGGAGTTAGGTTAGGGAGGAGTTTGAATGCTAAAGAACATTTTGCATTTATCTTGGAGGTAAGCTATCATCATCATTAGCTTCTTCTTCATTATCATTGATCACTTTACTTACTATCTCTTATGAGATAGGAAGGAAAAGGAAGGAATATGACCTGAAAGTAGTTTGAGAAAGGAGACTCAGTGTGTAACTGGCCATTTTTATCTGGTATTCATAATATGGGAAACCTTTATATTCAAATGAGCCTCCAGTATAAAATTTATGCCATGGATTTCAATAGGTATAAAAATCTTCTTTTACTCACAATATGACAGTTTAAAGATGAAAGAATCATTAACAACAAAATCAGTAAATACCTTTAAGAGTGACTATTTGTAAGACTCTTTTTGCATAATAAGTTATACAATGGAGTAATCTTTGAAATAAAAAGAACTGAGAAATGATGCCATCTTTCACAGGAGCCTATTAATTTTTCCAGTGTGGAAGATATATTCAAATTGGCCAAGGATGAAATATTAGTCAATGCCAATTCTAACATATGCATAACTTTACAGAATTAAAATGAAATTTATTTTTAATAAATTACAAATGATTCACTCTACATGTACAGGGAGTTAAAAAGGTTTGTGCATGAAGCAAACAGCCTGAGTTGTCAATTCTTGATTATCAATTTTCTGAAACCTAAGTTTTATGTCCTGCAAGTTCTACAACTTCAAAAGCCCAGTTAAACATCTCATTTCCCTCAGCCTGATCAGGTTGTATTGAACTCTCCTGAACCAGAAAGTCCAGAACGGATGCCCAATATCTGATTTTCCTTTAAGTCTATAATTATATCATCTCCTTGTATCTCTTTTCTCCTCACCTTCATCCACAAGTAGTATTACTTAAAAGGGGACAGAAAACATACCTCTAGACTTTGTTTTCTTCCTATTCAGTTATACCGGATGCATCAATAAATATTCAGAAAGCCCTTATCAACTTTACTACAACTGTCTTTCAAATGTTAATTCCTAAAAAATCATGTCAGTAGGAATAGCTTTCTTCTCCTTTTTCTCTACACCTCTCTCCCTATTCCCAAACCCTCAGATGAAGATACTAGTTGGCGAATGGATATTGGAGATGGAATAAAGTGAGACATCAAATAACTTACTTGAAATCCATCTCTTACCTTCTGTACTTAGCCCTGGACTTGACGTGAACTTGGCTACATCAACAATTTTTACTGCAAATTGTTGCCCAGTTTCTCTGTTGATACATCGCCGCACAACACTGAAGGGGCCCCTATAAAAAGAAAGAGAGAAATCACATTTTCGTGTATTAAATTTCCTAAACTGATGCACTCCCTTAAGTATCCTGCTACTGTTTTATGATGTGCTAACCTAATGGACACAGCTAAAGTGATGTTATTGCAAGGGTTCTTTGGGAAGCCTCCAAATATAAATGTTTTCATAATAAAACCCAAAGAACTATTTTGAAAGCAATCTTGCATCTTTTGTGCTTCAGTTGAATACTACACAAATAAATATATTACTCCATAAATTCGGAATACAAACAACAAAATCTGCATCAAAAACAATTTTTCTAAGTCTTAACTTTGCAAAAGCAATCTTGATACCATTGTATACACTGCATAAAAAATCAATATTTTCTTAAAAAGAAGTAAAACCCATAATTTTGTATACAGTATAATGGGCTAAAATTCAGTGATTATTTTGAAAGTATTCCTTCCTAAAGACAATGGAGTAAAGGCAGAGATTCGTCTGAACTCTCCCGAATTTCCCTCGAAACAAGTTTGAAATAATACCCCAATACAAACTCTGGAGTGGCAAAACCGACAAGATGACAGGGTACGTTATTTTGTAGCTCAAGACAAATTAAAAGTTTGGCAGGGAAATGTCTGTCCCTCTGTGGTGAGAGTAGAGGATAGTCTAGCATAAGCCATGTCTAGGAAAGTCAGTAAGCAGGCCATGGCGGCTACTGAATCAGCTGCAGTGGTTTCCAGAGTTCGGCCCATAGCCTGATAAATCAGTTGGACAAGTGGTCAGAAGGATATTACAAAGGACCCTTCCCTGGCAGAGCACAGGAATCTTTTGCATTGTTCATATACTGTTCCAGATCTCAGTCCCAGGGCAAGGAAGAGCACTAATACATTAGAAGATAAAGCCTCAGGAGAGCAAGGACCCCAGTAACAGTTCCAGGGCAGAAAAGAACACTTGTGATTTCTCATAGACCAGAGTAGGCCAGGAGAGCAGTAACTATACCTCTCTTTAGATCATACCGCCTTGGAACAACTGAAAAGTTAAAGAACCCCCAAAACTAGTTCTGAAAAAAATTGCACATAAAACAATGCTTCTTCCACTCCAGGACCATACATAACATGAAGTTAAAGGTCAAGAAATGGGCTGAAAAATGTGTAAACAACAAAAAACACACCTGACCATATAAAGTTACTATGGTGACAGAGAAGGTCAAAACATAAACTCAAAAAACAAAGTCAAAACAGTTGCAAGCAAAGCCTCAGGGAAAAATGTGATTTGGTTTCTAGCCCAACAAGAATTCCTGGATGAGCTCAAAAAGCATTTTCAAAATCACATAAGAGAGGTAGAGGAAAAACTGGAAAAAGAAATGGCAGTGATCAAGAAAATCATGAAAAAAAGAGTCAACAGCTTGGTAAAGGTGGCACAAAAAACATAGGCTAAATGGAAAAAGCGCAAAAAGACAGTAACTGTTAAAAAACAAAATAGACCAAATGGTTAAAAGAAGCACAAAGATCCAATGAAAAGAAGAACTCCTTAAAAAGCAAAACTGACCAAATGGAAAAGGTGGTACAAAAGCTCACTGAAGAAAATCACTTGAGGGCAGAGCCAAGATGGTAGAGTAAAAACAAGGATTTTCTTGGGCTCCCCCCCAAATCCCTCAAAATACCTGTAAAAAATTACTCTAAACAAATTCTAGAGGTGTAGAACCCACAAAAATGACCGCATGAAACATATCTCTAGCCTAACAATCTAGAAGATCAGCAGGCAGGATATACTGCACTGGGCTGGGAGCAGAGTGCAGTATGGTGTGGCCTGTGCTGGGCATAACAAGGTGGAGTAGGCCTCAGTGGACTAAATCGATGGCATCTGTGGCAATTTCCAGACTTCTCAGCCCACAAACACTGAGAATAGCATTGAAGGTCAATGGTCGAGCTCTTTGGGACCTAGGTCAAAGAGGAATGTTTGCTCCAGTTCTCCAGCCCTAGGACTGCGGGGATGGCAGCAGTGGCAGTGGCGGTAGCAGTGGCAGTGATGGTAGCAGCAGTGGCTGCTTCCAGTGCTCTGTGCCAACAGAGGGAGGGGGATCCTGCAGCTGATACAAAATTCCAGAAGCCTGGGACAGTATACTCATACCCATATCCACAGGAAGCAGAGAGTCCTGCCTTGACAGGGAGTTAGAAAATCCAAAAATGAAACCTCCTAGCAATATTACAGTCAAATTCCAGAGTTCTCAGTCATGGAGAAAGTATTACAAGCACTCAGAAAGAAGCAATTCAAATGTTGTAGAACCACAGTTAGAATAACACAAATCAACAGTTTTTACTTTAAAAGGATCAAAGGGCTTAGAATTCTGGAGTGCAAAGGGGTAAGGACTACAACCACAAATTGCCTACCCAACAAGGGGGGGGGGGGAATGGAAATTTAATAAAAGAGAGAAAGTTCAAGTACTCCTAGTGAAAAGACTAGAGCAGAATAGAAAGGACTTTCCAATATAAGACTGAAGAGAGGCATAAAAAGGTAAACAGGAAAGAGAAATCATAGGAATTCAATAAGGTTAAACTGTTACATTCTTACATTGGAAAATGAACTTTATAATTATTAGGGCAGTAAGAACTGTAATTAGAGGGCACTGATGTGAATTGACTATGATGGGATGATACCTAGAAAAATAAAATAAAGGGGTAAGAAAGGGGATGCACTGGGAGAAAGAAAAAGGGAAAGAGAAGGGTAGAGTGCAATAAATTTCACATAAAGGAGGTACAAAAGAGCTTATATAGTAGTGGGGTAAATGGGAAGGGGTGGCAGGCAACGTTCAAATCTTACTCTCATCAGAAATAGCCCAAAGAAGGAATAACATACACACTAAGATGGGTATAGAAACCTATCTTACCCTACAGGGAAGAAGGTGAGGAAAGGGACAACTGAAGGAGGGTGCTGACAGAAGGGAGGGCAGCTTGGGGAAGGCAGTGGTCAGAAGCAAAACACCTTTGTGGATGGACAGAGTGAAAGGAGAGAGAGTAGGATAAACAAGGAAAGAGAGAACATAGGGAAACAGTAATAACTATGAAAAAATTTTACAGTAAGTTTCTCTGATAAAGGCCTCATTTCTCAACTATATAAGTAAAATTTGTAAGAATGCAAGTCATTTCCCAACAGAAAATGGTCAAAGGATGTGAACAGGCAGTTTTTCCAATAAAGTTATCAATGCTAATTATAGTCAAATGAAACACAAATTAAAACAACTCTGGGGTACCACTTCACACTTGTCAGATTGGATAAGGGATGACAGAAAAATAAAATTATAAATGTTGGAGGGAATGTGGGAAAGTTGAGACACTGAAGCACTGCTGGGGAAGTTTTGAACTGATCTAACCACTCTGGAGAGTAATGTGGAACTATGCCTAAAAATTCTATCAAACTGTGAATACCCTTATCTCAAAGAGATAGGAGAAAAAGGAAAAGGACTTATATAAACAAAAATATTTACAGCAGAAGTGTTTGTGGTGGCAAAGAATTGGAAAGGATGCCTATCAGTTGGAGAATGGATGAACAAGTTGTGGTATATGATTATAATAGAATACTGATGAGGTGCAGGCTCTGGGAGCACCTTTGAACTCTCCTAGAATCTTCTTCCCACATAAGGTATTTGCCTGAGGCCACGGGGTGTTAAGTTGTAGCTCCGCCCACATTGTCCAGCAATTTCCCACCCTTAAATAGGCCTGGCTTATCATAAGTCTGTGGTCTCCAGGTAGCCTCCAGCAACTTCCCAGTCTTAATCATTCATTACTGGAGGATGACCTCATCTGACTCCTCAAACTCTTCCTCCAGACCACCAGTAGATTCCTCCCACAACCTTTCTGTATAAGATCCCCATATGTGTGAGAGCACCACAGAATGACCTAGCTCAGACTTACTCTGTGTCAGACTTACTCTGGCCTGCTTGGCCTAATGCAAGCATCACAGATACCTAGCGTGAACTTTTAATAAACTTTGCTTTTTTTTGGCAGAGAAGACTTGAGTCAAATTCATTAGACAGAATCCGGCATGTTGTTATTTTGGGGTCTCCAGAGCAACCCTAACCCTCCTCGATACTACTATGTTTTTGGTGAACAGAAGCAGAACAACTGTACAAATTAGCTGCAATATTTGCATGATGATCAACTGTGAATGACAACTATTTTCAGCAATACAATGATCCAAGATAATTCCAAAAAACCTTACGGTGAAAAATGCTATCTACAACCAGAGAAAGAAATGATGCAATCTGAATGAAGTTTTTTTTTTTCACTTTAATTTCCTCCCCCAGCCCTGGGATGGGTGGGTGGTGGGATTTTTTTTTTCTCCTAACAACATGACTAATATGGAGATGTGTTTTGCATGACTGTTATATCAACTGCTTTGCCTGGTCAGTGAAGGTGGCTGGGAGGGACATACTTTGGAACTCCAAATTTTAAAAAACAAATGTTAAAAACTGTTTTTACATTTAATTGGGAAATTAATAATAGATTTAAGCGGAAAAAAAAAAAAGTTCCTTCCTGGACAGTTTCAGGGAACCATAACCAAATTATACACCAGAAATGAAATACTGTTAAGTATCTTGAAAATACACACACACACACACACACACAGTCAAACCTAGAAACTACTTGTAGGAATACAAGTCTAAAATGATAATTCATGCACAATGGTTGAGAAACTCAAATTCTCAGTAATCAGGCAATGCACAAGTATAATGAACTCTAGTAGAGGAGAGTGATAGAGAAGGGTTAAATTGGGTGGGGGAAGGGGGAAAAGAAAATACATAAAATCAAAAAGGCTCCAGACTAGAGTTATAAGACTTTACACTGCACTTTATGGCCTCTATGAGGAATTAAACTTGTAGGAATAAAATCTAGAATTTCCTAGAAAGGGAAAGAAGGACAGAAGGTTGTAAAATGCAAACAATTATTCTAGGAAAGGAACATTACAAATCAATGTTACCAAAGAGAAAAACAGATAATGGGGCTGGTTAGTACAAACAAGAAGGGATTGTAGGAAACATGTACTACTACCATTTAATTTGGATAAAAATTAAAGTAAACTTAAGGAATTTGGGACTAGGTGTGATTAAGAGCAGGAAGTGGAGTTGTTAAGACTAAGTTCAAGTTAGTGTAACCAAAATAAATTATATAATATGTGCTAAATTAGGAAGAAATACATATAACGTACCTGAAAAGTCGTAGTGAAGTATTAAAACTGCATTAAGACTTGTAAGTACCTTATACATATACACAGATATATACATATACAGATTACATATATAAATTCACATAAAAACACTAAAATTATAACCTTAAATAAAAATGAAATAAATAACAATTTTAAAAAGGCAAAGAAACAAATTTTAAAAAATTTCTATATTAGGTTTTATGTCTTTCTAAAAACCAAAGCAACAATGTATTCAAAATAAACCTAAAAATAATCAGATTCTAAATTCCATATAACTGACAAACTTAAGCTGTTTAATAATGCACAATCATTTTGAAAGCAACAAATATATAACAGGAAATACAGGAAGTTCTTCACTTTGGTCAGGAATAGAGATTTCCTTTAAATTTTAAAATGAAAATATGTATTTTCAAGAATCCTCCAATCTATGGACCATTCAGCAAAAAAAGGAAATCAATTCTTCTCAACTCTTGGTCACCAGAATTATGTCTAACATGGACCTTGCCTGATGACATTCATATTCATCTTCTTGAGGTGACAGTCTTTGATCCTAACAATTAATTTGGTAAAGATAATAAGTGGAAAACATTTCTTTTAATTTGTTTGGATGACCTGATTTCACAGAACTAATGAGCAGCACACTCACACAACTAGAGCATTAAATACCATTCCCACACATGTGAAAATAAACAATCAACAAAAGGGAAAAGTGATCCATCTTCCTTATGAGCACTGGGAGACAGCACAGGTTCATGCCCGTTTTTTTTTTCCATTTTAAACCTAAGTGACTTACTTTGATAAATGATCCAAACTGTGACTATCTTAGCAACAAAAAGCAATGTCACTAATCCAGTGACTTAATTGTTTGTGTTCACGTGAAGACTCCTAGAACCTGCAAAAAATACAATCAAATAACCTTGATTTTCCACAAGTTCTCCTCCAAGCCTAGAATGTGCTACATCCTTCTATCTCTCCTGGAATGCCAAACCTCCTTTAGAAAAAGTTCATCCCAGCTGTCACTCCTACAAAAGGTCTTTCCTAGACCCTTTTCCTCATAATTGGTGCCTTCTCCTTACTCTCTAGAATCTGAATTATTTTCTGTTTATAAACTGGATCACCTTGGGGAGTACAGGTAGGGATAACAAGAAAGACTGTATTCATTTTCCTTACCTCAGTAGAATATACACTCCATGAGGGTTGCAACTTTATCTTTATCTTTGTATACCAGATGCCTAACACCATGCCTGGCTCAGAGTAAGTAAGTAAGCATACTCAGAGAAGGAAGGTAGGCAGTGTGCTTCAATTCTTTGTCTACAGGAAACGTTTCTATCATTTATACATTGTTTTATTATTCGATCAAAGATCTGGTTTTTAAACAGTTCCCTCAGCATGGTTTAAAACAGAGGACCATAAGATTGTGCTCCATATACTGGACATTTTGGGTTTTGTGTAGTCAGTTCAATGAAATACAAAGTATCAGAACTACTAAATTTTAGTCTCAGCTCCACCTCTAGAAGTAATCACCCAACTATGAACTTACACTCTGAGTCTGTTTCCTCCAGTCTAAAAACTATATGAAAGTATACCATATGTCCTATTTACCTCAACAAATTACTAAGGCCCAATGAATAAACACATGTAAAAGTGGATAAAAGCTGTAAAATGAAAATTTTTCATTTTCAACTACTTTTCTTTGAACAAAATTGGAAAACGGGAAAAAAAATCAGCTTCTATTACTTTAGCTAATCAAAACATAATTACTGTTCACCCCAGTAAAAAAGCTAAGACAGCCAAGAAGATGAAAAAAATATTCTGAATAAAAAGTTAACTATTCCTACTACTCAATCAGTTTCTTACTAAGCTTCAAATTCTGTATCAGAATTCAAATCTAAAATAAGAAGCACACAAAATATGGATATCTCAATAACATTCCAATTACTTTTAGTCAGGTGAAAGAAAAATATCTACATACTTGGAAACTGAAAATATTCTACAATTAAGAAAGAATTCTTACTGGACAAATGAAGTGAGTTCTCTGTTTCTACTTGACAATTAAAAACTTTGTATCTATTCTTCCAGAAAGAACCTCTAAAAGTTTTCAAATAACTTTAAACAAATTCAGTATACTTCTAGAGGTGCTCAAAATATACCTTAAGTTTCAATATTACCTAAAAACAAAATGGCAGTCAAATTTTCAAGTGAGAACACATTTTACAAATTTTTAAGTACTCAACTAAATCTGATATTAGTAAACAACTAAGTCACAGAAAAAAAATGATTGTCATTAACAAAATAGGTATATTCCCATGTACTCTGAGGGAAGAAAAAAATCTATTGAATGAGAGCTATAATTCATAAAATCTACATTGTAAATATGGTCAAAGATAAGTAATATAGATTAGCAAGTCAATGATTAATTTTTTTAAAAAATCATTCAGCCATGTTTTAAATATTAAAAAAAACCAGTTAACTGAAAATTACTGCATCCGTTCTTGTCAATTCTTGCTAATACATACCACAGTAGAAAAAATTAACAAAAATAATTGAAAACCTAAATCATCTCTTCCAGACTTTCCTTTATTTTAGTCACTCCAGCTACTGGCCATTAAAAAAACAAACCAACCACGATAATATGAGTTGGATGTATATAATATGAGTCAAACTGTGCATTACTGACCTTCTTCCTTTAAGTCTCAACTAAAATCCCACTTTCTAAAGGAAGCCTAACTCCAGTGCCTTTCCTCCATTAATTATCCCCTACTTATCTCCCTCTCCCTCTCTCTCTCTCTCTCTCTCTCACACACACACACACACACACACACACACACACACACACACACTTTTGTAAGTTACTTTGAATATATTTCTTTGCATGTTGCCTCCTACTCTATTAGATTGTAAGCTCCTCGACAGTCTTCTGCCTCTTTTTGTATCCCTAGTTTAGCACAGTACCTGGCTTAGCAGAAGCTTAAATCCTGTAAATGACAATATACCAATGATTTTGGGTGCTCCAGAGAGGGAGTATTCCTTTGACCAGTACAGATTACAATCCATCTACACCTTCAGATGCGTGGCTCTAGCTCCTATTTCTCCACAGATCATAAACAAAGTCCAATATTCTAGAGTTTCTCTTTTTAAAAAAATATTTCATTTTACTAGAGATCATGTAGATGTTACAAAGAGTGAAGGGAAAGGAACAGGCAAAAAAAGAAGTAAAATAGAAGGCAATGAAAATTTTTTTTTTACTTCATGCCTCAGCCTCTGTAATTTTTTTTCTCATATGGGAAAGAGAAGGAAAGGTAAATGGGATAGTATTTTAAAGGTTAATATGCAACTTTTCTAGGTCAACTGAATGCGAATTTATTAAGCATAAGCATTTACTATGTTAGACATCAATGAGAACATATTAAGGAATTTATAATGCTACTTAATTGGCAATATTCGTTTATTAAACAATCATTTATTAAGCATTAATAATTTATAATGCCCTGTGCTAGGCACTGTGGAAGGCAGAGAGATAAAGAATAATACTGAAAGTAGAATAACAAAAGATAGAACATAGGTGTCACACTTTTATTAAAGAAAACCTTTAATATAAATTCATTTAATATGTTTAGTTATTAATAAATTTCTAAATAATTGACACCAATTATTTAATAACTTAACAATAATTCACCCTAACAGTGCTCTGCCATATTATTTAAGTAGTAAAGGAAGACCAAACTCTGTTAGTCCCGTTATAAGCAGAGTAAAGGGGCTCCACTTGGTAAAGTGGTGAAGGAGAAGTACATGGCACCTCTACCCTACAAGGAACACTTCAGGAAACCCCAGGTAATCTGAATAACCCCATTCAGCTACCCCAAAGGGAATCGAAAGGGGCTGAGAGACAACTATGGAGGTGTGATAGTTCTAATATCTACGAGCATATCCCCACCATACCTGTTAGGCCCACCTACCTTTCCTTACCTACTTTCTGCTAAAAGGATTAGTTTTCCCTAAAACAGCCTTGGGACCTGACTGGTCCCTGTTTCTAGAATGAAGTTTCCTTCTGCCCACCTCAAACATATGGTTAGGTTCCTTTTCCTTCCCCCCCTACAACAAGGTTGTGTATAGTTAAGAGTAGAACCATAATTCAAATCCAGTTTTGTTTTGTTTTGCTATCATGCCAAATCTGGTGCTCTTTCTGTGGTAGTTTTCATGCTACATCATCAATAGTAATCTTGCTTTTGAAACCTAAACCTTTGGAACACAGAAGTCAAATCCTGTGAATGTAAACTTAGATGGACTATCCACTAGAGCTCTACTCCATTAGCCAGTACTCCAAAAATGAATTTTCTACAAAGAATACATGAATATACTCTTCAGGGGAAAAACAGCCCTCTATGCCCCAGAAGCTGTAAGTATATTATTGAGCTTAGCTGAAGGCACATTTAATTTAAAAGGAGCTCTCCAGTCTGTTAGTATTTAGTGAAAGAGTAAAATATGCCTTACTCATCTTAGAAGCCTCATAGAGCATTGGTGTGTTACCCTAGTATCATAATGAAAGTCTATCACTACAGCAAATCTAGCAAAGAAATTACTGTAGTCCAAAGGTAGCAAGTTGGGTGGTGCAGTGGACAAGTGTATTCTCCCTAGAGTTAAGAAAATTCAAACTCTGCCTTAGCCTCAATAGTGACCCTAGGCAAGTTAATTATCTTGTCAGCCAATTATGTAGATAACAGCACCTGCCTCCCAGGGTTGTGGTGAGGATAAAATGAGAAAATATTTGTAAAGTTCTTTGCAAAACTTAAAGCAAATAGAGAGCAATCATTCACACACACACACACACACACCTCTCACATAATAAATAATAAGCTAAACTAAAACTGTGATGTTGTGTGAAGAACACAAATGTAGTATTCACCTGAGAAACCAGCTCAAAGTCCTGGTTCCAACATGAATTAGCTGTGATCCAGAGCAAGGCATTATACCTTCCCTCGACTTAATTTCCTCAACTGTAAGTGAGGGACTAGAATTAGAAAAATGTTGAAATCTTTCAGATCTCAGTTCTATGATTTGACAACACAGTATAGAATTACATATTTTGTAATTGATTCAATTATCATAATTGAAGAGGTACAGGCTCTGGGAACCCCCATGAGCTCTCCTTGAAGAATCTTCCCCTGTGAGGCATTTGCCTGAGGCCATAAGCCTTTCATTATAGCTGGGCCCAAATCTTGGTTACTAACCAAGCCTTTCCATTGTCCACCTACTTCCCATCCTAGATCCTCCCAAAATATCCATACCCAAATCTGTTACCCTTAAACTAGCCTAGCCCTCCATTGTCTGTCATCTCCAGGTAGTCTTCAGCTATTTCCCATCCTTAATCTCTCATTACAGGAGGTCTGACCCTCATTTGACTCCTCTTGAAGACCCTTCCCAAACTCCTCCTCTAGACCACCGCTAAAATCCTCCCACAACTTTTCCATATATAAGACCCATCTTGCCTCCATAAAGTGGCTGAGAATTATCTCATGAAGACTCACTCTGTATCAGATTATTCTGGCTCACTTGTCTAATACAAGGCTCACTTGTCTAATACAAGCCTCACAAATACCTAGGCTCCTTAAGAGTCTACCTATCATGGCAAATCTTTAATAAACTTTGTTTTTCTTTGGCTGTGAGAAGAATTAAGTCTTATTCATTCGGCAGGACCTAGCATGTTGGTATTGAGTGGGGTACACTCTCTGCACCCTCTGTGAAGACTCCTCAGAATGAGAAGGGAGAGAAATTATCTGGAAACCAGAGAGACTTTTCTAAGACTGGACAGACCTGAGTCCTGGGTTTACACAACCTAGGACTCTTCCCTCCCTTCTCTTGCTGTCATCAACATTAGGCCCCTTTCAAGAGTTTTTGACCTCCACCCCTGCTTGTGACCTTTGCCCCTCCCTTGCTTTGGCTTTTACTAAATAAGGACATGGATAATACCCTTCCTGTCCCACCTTCCAGCCAATTGGAGATAGTGGTGGTCTTCTTTATTATCCATCACTGGGTTAGATTTCAAGCCAAGACTGAGAGGCCACCTCCCAGCCAATGAGAGAAGGGAGGGCAGGGAAGGATGGGGGTGGAGAAGAGACTTGACTACGTTAGGGTATAAATTCTTGTTCTGTCTTTTGTAACATACCTCCTCTCCTTGATCCCCTCCATGGAGAGGACTGCCCTCTTCCTTTCAGGCAGAGGAAGAAAATAAAACTTCCTGTTCCTTCCTCAAGATACCTCTGACTTTTGATTTTTCTTGGGTAAGTCCTTCACCTCATTGAATGACCATATTTACCCCTGGAACAATATGCTTAATTTTGCTGGGTAGGTGATTCTTGGTTTTAATCCCAGCTCCCTTAATCTTCGAAATATCGTATTCCAGGCCCTGTGATCTCTCAGAGTAGAAGCTGCCAGATCCTGGGTTATCCTGATACTGCTTCCACAGTATTCAAATGATTTTCTCTTGGAAGCCTGTAGTATTTTCTCCTTTAACTGGGTATTCTGGAACCTGGCAATAACATTTCTAGGAGTTTTCTTCTGGGGATCTTTTTGAAGAGGTGATTGGTGAATTCTTTCAAGTTCT
>JAQQSW010000909.1:0-15771 GCA_028646575.1 Pseudocheirus occidentalis
GGCCTTCTCCCAAGTAAACAGGGGAGTGTCTCAGCCAATAGCATTCTTCCAAGTCACAGGGGAATTCACACCTTTTCACCAATGGACAGAGTTCTGGGAATTCACACCTTTTCACCAATGGACAGAGTTCTATACTTAACACTAGGTTACTAGGATCTACTTAACATCTGATCAAACAAATTAATTAATTACCATTACACTATGTAATCTTCAGGCAAATCATTTCTCTCTCTGAGCCTCAGTTTCCTCAGCTGTAAAATAAAGAGGTTCTACTAGATGACTTCCAAGATATCTTCTGGCTCTAGATTTATAATCTAGATGAGATCTATGATTCCATCCTTAGTCTCTTCCATTAGCATTAGATTTTTAGTAAACAGTTTTCCCTTTAATATCTATGTAGACTTTAAAACTACTTAACAAGTCACTTGTAAGGACTGATTGATTGAGTGGAAATGGATGTCTTATTTTCTATCCCATATTTTATATGCTCTAATCTATAAAACTAGGACTACTTTACCAGAGGGATGAGTTTGGGATCAATTATCAAAGTCCTTTAATATCTTCCAAATGGCTTTTAATTCATTGTCATCTTTGAGCAGTGGGAAATCAGCTCTGAAATGGCTGCTGGACAGCATGATTCCTCCTCCTTCCTTTGTCAGGGCTTGTGACTAGAGTAGAAAGTCTGTGTGATACCCCGTTCGTGAATATCTTTCCAAAACTGAGCACTGCCTCTCAGAGAGGGACTGTACCTATTTCTGTGTAGGCACTTGCTTATTCCCTTACATGCCTAGAGAAAGCTCTAGCAGTGGGGGCCTGCTGGTGGAATGTCTGCCCATAAAGGTATTATTAAAATGTTATTTGTATTTCTGCTGGGAAATCTGCATGTATCCTAAAGATTCTATTTTAATGAAGCTCACCAGAAACATCAAAAGAAGAATTAGGCTATTCATATGGAACTGATTTTAGGAATGTAAAAAGAATTAGATAAAATTAATCTTTTATATTGTAAAATCCAATGAGATGTGGCTTCTCCTATGAATGAAAGTGTTTATATTAAATTCTAGGATAGTAGCTTTGACCTCTTCAAATTTAATCATCAACAAAAAGTAATAAAACAAAAGAAGAGCCAGAAAGTCCTTGGAGCTTCTTACTTCCCACAAGGTTTTGTTATAAGGATTTGATCAGTTATGAGGATAAATTGAAAAGTAAAATGAAAATTAGAAAACATAGAATGAATTAAAAATGTAAAAAGTACAAACTAAAAATAGAGTTCAGACTGTAATCATGGTAAATCACTTTTCTAGAAGGGGTAGATGGCAACTAATAAAATTAGATTACTTCCAGAAGAAGCTAAAGGCTTTTAAGCCTAGTGCATATTAAAGTATGATACTCTGGGTCTGACTCCTGTCTGCAAACAGCTTTGACCCACCCTACATTTATTTCTTCTATGCATGAAAAAATTCTTGTTTTTGTCCTTTTCTTTAATTGGTACTGTGAAAATCCAAAAATTGTCAAATGGCCTTAGGCAGGAATATATTATAAAATGTAATCTTAAGGACAAATTACCCTAGATTCACATCTTTGCAAGGGCAGTTCTCCATAGGAAAGAAGGAGGTGATATGGAGGGGTAAGGGAGGAGTAGTGGGAAAACAGTATCATAGAAATGAATGGCACTTTCATAATGGGATTAGACTTCCTTATCAATATTACTATAAAGCAGCTAGGGGTTAATCATGAATTTACCTCAGGAGGTTGTTGGGAGGATCCAAAGAAATAATATATGTAGTATTTTATACATCTTAGAGTGCTATATAAATGTTACCTATATTTTTATGGAAATATGAGCCTGACAGTATTTACTGGCTATTTTTGCTTGTGATAGCTTAAGAAGGGATGGCTAAGGAGGGGAAGAGAGAAAAAAAATTTAAGAGAACTTGCCTGTTAACAGTCAAAATAGAAAAAGGACCAAGGAGGGGAGCAAAGTCACTGGAAAAAAACGTCAGGCACGTGATACTGGCTATGGTGTTGGTGTCCCCTGGCCTCAACTTTGAGTTGAGTCTCTTTACTCCTAGAAATACTTTCTTCTTTTCATGGTATTTACCTGTGTTGACTGATGTTTCGGAAGTCCTAAGGAAAGTCTTAGTCTTTAAAACAATCAAGATCGTGATTAATGTAAATAAATATTTGTCATAATTAGTGTTACAAATATATTTGTGGAATTTCTTATATTCCTGATTTTATGATGTGAATTTATCTGAATATTAGTAAAACAAAATGTTGGGCAACGTATCAGAAAATCATTGGGGATGAAGAGAACCAAATTTGTAACCATGGTCCTGTTAGCACCATGTTCTAACCAATGAAGCTTATCAGTCACACACAGATCACAGATACAGAGCTAATATTCTAGCTATATAGTCATAGAAAATATATTAGCCTAAGGTACAGTAATGATTGAAGATGATAAATCTGAATAATAAATCTTTTATCCTCTCCCACCCCCAGGCAAAGAAATTCACAGAGAAGTCCATCTCATCCTCTCTTGAATGCAAAGTAAAAGGATTTCTATCAAGGAATGCTTCATTCACTTATTCATCAAATGGGTTAACTGCCTATTATGTACAATGCACTATATGAGGCACATAAAAAGATGAAATAAAACACGGTTGCTACCCCAAAGCAACAAAGTTGTTACCCAAAGGATAAGACTAATACTTGGACAATTGTAGTGCAAGACATAATAGAAATATATAAAGGAGATAACAGAGGAAGGAAGGAAGGAAGGAAGGAAGGAAGGAAGGAAGGAAGGAAGGAAGGAAGGAAGGAAGGAACGAAGGAATGAAGGAACGAAGGAAGGAACGAAGGAAGGAAAACACCAAATAAGAAAATCAAAGAGACAGAGATTCCATAGATTAGGAATGACTTCACAAAAGAGGTGGCTTGTAAACTGAATTGTGAAGGAAAGGGAGATTTTCATCAGGTGCAGATAATAGTGAGGAGATCACTCCAAGTGTGGATATGGGAGAAACTTAGTTGAAATCAAGAAATAGCCAGCATATTACTTTGCTTGGAGGAAAAAATGAGTACGGAAAATGGAGTAATATGTTTAATTTGATAGTTTGGAGGTTAATGCACGAGGAGAATGAAAGGTTCAATGCCAGACCAAAGAGGATGTGTTTTATTAGGTGGCAGTGAGGCATTATGCAAAGTTTTTGAGTAGCAAGGTAAAATGATCAGACCTTGATATAATGAAGATTACTCTGGCAGTGGAGTGAAGAATGGACTAGATAAGGAAAAGTCTGGGGTAAGGGAAGTCTGTTAGGACGTTCCTACCAAAGTCACAAGCTTGACTGATGGAGAGAAAGGTGGTGCCTTCATGAACAAAATGAGTGTTATGAGGAGGAACTGGTTGTAAAAGGAAGATGATAAATTCATTTTCAACCATGTTGAGTTTGAGTTAACTGTGAGATATTTCAGTGGAAGTGTTCAATAAGCAATTAGAAATTTCAAAGTTGAAGCTCATGGAAAAGTTTGGGGCAGAATTTATAGGACTTGGAGTTACCTGAGTAGATTTAATAATTGAAACCATAGCAATGTATCACATTTCTAAAACAGAAAAGGAGGGATGAGAAGAGAGCATTAGAGAATACCTGCATTTAAGATGAGGGAAGAGGAAAAGAAACCAATGAGGACAATCAAGATAGGCAAGAGAATGATTTGTACAATGTCACGGAAACTGTGGAAGGAGAATATCAAAAAGGAGAGGATGATTAACAGTGTAAAATGCGACAGAGAAGTCAAGAAGAATAGAGCCTGAAAAGAATCGGTTGTTGTTGATGATGATAATGATGATGATGTTGATGATTTTGGTATTACTTTAGTCGTTAATTTCAGCAGTATGGAAAAATCAGATCAAAAGAGATTGAAGGAGGCAGTGAGGTGGCACAGTGAATAGAGCACTGGTCCTAGAGTCAGGAGGACCTGAGTTCAAATCCTGCCTCAGACACTTAACACAAAAACTAGCTATGTGACCTTGGGTAAGTCACTTAACCCCAATTGCCCCTCCAAAAAGAAAAAAAAATTGAAGAAAAAAAAAGAAAGAGATTGAAAAATGAATTGTTAGTGAGACCATGGCAGGAACAACTATAGATTTCTGTTGTTATATAAGTTTAGCATGAAAAAGAGAGGGATAGAGTAATAGCATGAAGTTGTAGGAGGGTCAGGGAAGGTTTCTAAAAATCTAATTCTGGTTCTGTTTCTATTCTGAACATAAAGAAAAACAAAAATATGATCCCTCCTAAAAAGGAACTCACATTCCAGTGGGGAAGATAACATGTAATTAACTATGTATCAGTAAGATGTGTAAGGCAGTGGATAGAGTGTTGGACCAAGAGTCAAGAAGGACAGTGTCTGGATGACTGGGTTTAGAATCAAGAAGACTCATCTTTCTGAGTTCCAGTCCAGCCTCACACACTTACTAGCTGTGTGACCCCGACAAGTCACTTAGCCCTGTTCTCCTCCATTTCCTCATCTATAAAATGAGCTAGAGAAGGAAATGGCAAACTGCTCCAGGATCTTTGCCAAGAGAACCCCAAAATGGGGTCACAATGAGTTGGACATGACTGAAAGGACTGGACGCAAGAATAGAAGGCAGATGGTGGTGATTACCAGGGTTTAGAATTACTAGAGTGAGAACAAAAAGACAATAGAGACAGATTTGAAAAAAAAACACTACCACCAAAATGGCTGACCAGGCCAATAGTAGAGAGGAAGGTAAACTATTCCAGAACAGGGATAATGGACTAAAAGAAAATGGAAGGACAGATAGGCCTCACAAAAAAATGATAAAAAGAAAAGCAGCTTCGTGCTTCATGTTATCCCCTGCTGTTTGAACATATTTTTCTCCTATTAATTATTCCATGGACCATTTCTTATTAAAGTACCTAGTTGTGTTTGTCTGTTTAGAATTTTTTTACTCAAAATAAACTAAAGTAATTTACTGGATAATTATAATAAAAATCACTTGTCTTGATTATCTATCTATATTATTATCTATATGTATTAGACAAAACTGGGTTTTTACCCTCAGTTCTCTGGATCATTTCATCAATTAGTACATGTCATGGTGCAAACATAGAGGGAACAATGGTTCTGCCCTTTGTGTTAAGTGAATTTAATATGTCTACCCAAGAATATTCCAATGAAGATTTTCAGTGGTTGAGCTCCAAGAATAAGAAGGAGAAAAGTTAAAAAGCTATTTCCAACTATACATACATACACACACATGCACACACACACACACACACACACACACACACATATTTGCTTTTTGGATAGGGGAAGGCAGGGCAATTGGGGTTAAGTGAGTTGTCCAAGGTCACATGGCTAGTAAATGTTAAGTGTCTGAGGCCAAATTTGAACTCAAGTCCTCCTGTTTCCAGGGTCGGTGTTTTATTCACTGTACCACCTAGCCCAGTGGTTCTCAACCTTCCTAATGCCATGACTCTTTAATACACTTCCTCATGTTGACCTAGCCACTCCCCAAGTATATTATTGATATGAGTACAATGAAGTCAGAACCATCATAGCTGATAGACTAAGTATGTTACTGTGCATCAGACTTTTAACTATATATGTATGTATGTATGTATTATGTATATATACACATACTTATGTGACACATATATACATATACATTATAATTTGTATATGTATAAGTGTTTCAGAAGTCATTATTTTGTCAACCAGCAACATAACTCCAAGCAATAACAAGAACTTAAGCACATGGTATTATGGTTCTACTTTAATCAATCAGCCAATCAATAAATATTTATTAACAGCCTACTGTGTATCAGATACTAGGAACTGTGAGTACAAAAAGAGGGAAGACATCCCCTACCTTCAAAGAGCTTACAGTAATGGGAGAGACAGCATACAAACACATAAATAAAAAGTAAGCTTTATAGGACAAATAGTAGATAATTAATAGAGGGAAGACACTAGTTGGGATGGCTTCCTGTAGAACAGTGGTTCTCAATCTGTGGGTTATGTTCAATTTGTAACAATGAAAATACATCCTGCATATCAGATATTTATATTATGATTCATAACAGTAGCAAAATGACAGTTATGAAGTAGCATGTGGAGTCACCACATCATGAGGAACTGTATTAAAAGGCCGCAGCATTAGGAAGATTGAGAACCACAGCTGTAGAAGGTAGGATTTTAGTTGGAACTTAAAGGAAGCCACTAAAGTCAGTAGTACTTAAGACTTTTGCAATTAAAAAAAATGTGAAAAAGTCAGAACCAAAACTGATTAAAGTAAGTGGAGTTGGTAAAAAAATAAAATAAAATAATTTCTTGCCAGTGAAAATATTCCATCTGTTACAAAATTAAGATTTGGGGATGTTTAGCTTTATCTAAACTCTCTATGTTTTCTTTTTTGTGCAAATATTTGTGGGTTTCTTTATTTTATACTTTCACCCATCTGTCTTGATTTTCTGGTTGTTCAAATCCATCTTATCAATGACTTCATGAACCCCCTTAAACAAAGACTTAAAAGACCATATTGTTATTCGTAACACTCAGATGAGACTTTCTTAGCTTCTCTTCACTTTTATGGTAAGGATCCCACTCTTTACTGTATGCCGAAGTGCCAAATTTCTGAAACGGCCACATTTCTGTTGATCATGCACATTATCAATGAGCCATCACCTCTTTTCTTCCATCCTCTCTGCTTTCTTTTAACTGATCATACGGAAAGAAAAAATAGTGAACACTGTCATGTCTTCCTTTGAGTAGAGGAAAGGGAAAGAAGGCCATTAATTAGACATATTAATTATGTCACATAACATGAGTTATGGGAGTAATGGGAGAGACAGCATACAAACACATAAATAAAAAGTAAGCTTTATAGGACAAATAGTAGATAATTAATAGAGGGAAGACACTAGTTGGGATGGCTTCCTGTAGAACAGTGGTTCTCAATCTGTGGGTTATGTTCAATTTGTAACAATGCAAATACATCCTGCATATCAGATATTTATATTATGATTCATAGCAGTAGCAAAATGACAGTTATGAAGTAGCCACAAAAATAAATTTAGGGGATACAAATCTACTGTCAGACTCAGGAAGACCTGGATTCATGTTGACCTCTGACTTGTCCTGGTATCACGACCCTATAGAAATCCTTTAACTTTTTGTTGTCCCCAGGCAACTCTCTAAGATCCTAAGTAGAATAGCACATGCTAATTTATGATCTACTTTTGAAGGAAGGAGTTTTCTCAGTAGGAATTCCTACACTGATGAATAACAAATTCAGAAAACTCATGCATCCTCCCCCTCCCAGTTACATAATCCTTATTTATTTTACTATTCATTATTATCTTCCTGCCAATGGAAATTATTAGTTCATATTTGTAAACAAAATGGCAGTAGCTTTATATACCTTCGTATGAAATATGCATATTACTTTATAAACTCAATTTATAAATAAATATTTTGGAAAACGGTCTGAAATAAGAGTCAACAATATTATAATACCACAAAGCCATTTGTATCATTGTACTAAATGCCAGCTGATGATTGTTTTTGTGTTTGTTCCCTTTGCAGTGGTTATGTCTTTGATTATGATTACTACAGAGATGATTTCTACAATCGGTAAGTTGGTCTTTACTCCTCGGTGACCCTTTATTTTGCGTGGTTTTGTGTTCAAATGCTTCATGCATTTTGCTCATAGATGTTTCTTGATCTAGTTTTAAAAGATTTTTTTAATTAGACAAAAAGGAACCTTTCCCACTGTGTCAAAAAAAGGTCTGCCAGAGGATGAAGCTGTTAACCCTACAGTTTTCAAGTCAACAAGCATTTATCAAATGCTTACTTTGTGCCCAGTGCTGTGGCCAGCAGTGGAAATGCAAAAAAGACAAAAACAGTCCCTAAACATTCAAACATTTTCTACAATATCTTCAGACTTTAAAGATTTTTGGAGATGCTTGCTCATCTTACTATCTCATGTTATAAATTAAGGAATATTTGAAAGAGATTTACATTTTTATATAAAGATTTTTTTCTCGATTATGATGTGCTTTTGTGAATTCTTGAAGAATAATTCAAGAATGCTTAAGACGCAACAGGAATTTTGCAAAAGCAGTAAGTGTTTCTCTATTCTGCTAAAATACCGCTACTTTAATTCATTCATTAGAAAAACATTTACTAACCAACTTCTGTGTGCCAGGTACCATGCTAGGTTCTGGGACTATGGAGACAAAAAATGAAACAGTTCCTAAGTCATTTGACCTCAATCAATCCCCAAAGACTTACCTGATGAGTCATAGATAAGTTGTGATATTCATTAGTGGAGGAAGCTTCTGTAACTTTATGTATTCTTTTTTTCATGTCCCTTGAAAATATATTTTCCTACGTCTAAAGATGTCCTTAAAAGAAAATGAGCATAGTCTAAAACTTGATTATCAATACATCTGAAATTTAGCAGGTGTTTAATAAATGTTTTGTGATTGATCAACCTGTACTTTAACAAAAATCACTTTCATCAGTCTGTGGGGAATATATTGGCATGTAGAGAGATTTGAGGCAGTGAGGTCAACCAACCAAAAGGCTATTTCAGTAGTCCGGGAGAGAGGTGATGGGGGCCTTTACTAAGATGGTGGCCACGTGAATGGAGAAAAGGTGTGTATGTGAGAGATGTAACAGGTAAAGAAATGGCAGGATTTGGTGGGTGATTGTATATGTGGAAAGAATGAGAGTCAAAAATCCAGAATGAAACTAAGGTTTTGAACCTAAGTGACTAAAAGGATGGTGGTATCCTTGCTAGTAATACAGAAGATAACAATAGGGGTGGGCATAGGAGAAAGGTAGTGTGTTCCATTTGAGACATGTTGAGTTTGAGATGGCTACAGATATCCAGTTCAAAATATCCAATAGGCCATTTGTGATGTGGGACTAGAGCTGAAGATAAACTAGGATATGTAGATCTGGATATAAAAATCTAAAAGTCATCTACAAAGGTAGATAGTACTGAATGATCAAACAATCATTGAATATATGGTTTGGTTTTATTCAATCATTTCAATCGTGTCCAACTCTTCATGGCCCTGTTTGGGGTTTTCTTGGCAAAGATACTGGAGTGGTTTGCCACTTCCTTCTCCAGCTCATTTTACTGATGAGGAATCAGAAGCAAACAGGGTTAAGTGACTTGCCCAGGATCACAGAACTAGTGTTTAAGGCAAGATTTAAACTCAGGAAAATGAATATTCCTGACTTTAGGCCTGGTATTCTGTCCATTGCTCCACCTAGCTGATCAATTTAATCATGGGAAATGATAAAATAATAAAAAGGAAGAGTATATAGAGAAAAAAAGAAGACCTTCTTATGTGCCTTTTCATAGTTTCTACTTATTTCCTCTCTGCTGGACCTTGTCTGCTGCTTTGACGATTCTAATCCCCTTTCTACACAAAGCCCTTCAGATACCTGAAGACTACCCTCATGTACCTTCCTAAATTTTCTGTTCTCTATAGTAAACATTCTCAATTGCTCTACGTAGTTATTCTATGGAGTGATCTAAATGCCCTTCACAGTCCTGGTTGGCCTTCTTTAGAAACTTTAGCTTATACGATGTCCCAATGTTAGGGACGGATGTGCATGAGTCCTGCTAGACAGAGTTACTAACTACATTCATTTGTAAGATGATAGGCAGGAACAGGGTGTGGTCTGTGACCTATAACAAAGGAAAACTAATTTGTGCACATCACAATTGGATCCATAACCATAGCCTCACTAATACTATTTTCATAATAACTGAGTGAGCCAGCCACAAGTATCATTAAATGTATATTTCATTCACAGTTACTGCTGTGTAAAATTTCTATGGAAATGCTCTTGACTAATGCCTATTATCATATCATCTATAACTTATACGGGAGAGAGTTGATTTTTTTGTACCCAAATATTACCTTAGTTTGTAAAGAAACTTTCCTTTACATAAAGATTTTTCCCAAGCTATTCTTATCATTCTTAAGAATTTAATAGATCTCCCAGGAGTGATAAGAAGGTTGAGCTGAATTTTTAAAAATCTATTATGGGTACTGCAGTTATAAAAGATAATCTTTAGGCCTTGTTTCTAATATTCTATAATTACATATGGATGATAATTAGATTTTTAAATGTTTCTGCTACAGCTTTTTATTGATTCCTTAATGTGGAGAGCACTAAACTTGGGACTATGAATATCATATTATTCAATGAATATACATTGCCTCATTCTATAGCTATTATTTTTAACCAAGTAATTGTGAGGCATGGAGGTGACCCTCAAATTATGCCAGTAGAATTCAAACTTTAGCAGATTCAACCAAGGTGACCGGCTTTGAGGATGGAGTGAGCAGCAGAAAGTATGTCTGTCATCCAAAGATCTGGTTAATTTTGGAGAGGCTCATAGCGGGTCCAGTACAGAGCGATGAATTTTTCAGCAAGTACAACTTTTCAAAGGTGAATAACTAAATCATAGATGGCTTCTAGTCTTCATTGGCATGGCAGATAGAGCATCCTTACCAACAAAATCATAGATCTTTAAAGTATAGGAGTATTCATGCTTCATAACACTGTCCTCATTCTGCATTAGATTATCTCCCACTTCTAAAAGATTTCTACCTTCATGTCTTTATAAATATCCAAAGAATGCTCCTCTAGGAATCAGAAAACCTAGGTTCTAGTTATTCACTCCTTCATGCCTCCTATTCTCTGATTTGCTAATTTTGTTACTGGACAAGTCACTTGAAGTTTTTGGTTATTGGTTTTCACATTTGTAAAAATGAGTTGGGCCAAATACTCAACTTCCAATTCTGTGTCTATCATGTCTTCTGCTGGGCTCTAAGCTCTGTGAAGTCATATTTTTGTAATGTTTCTGTCTTCTCTATTATCTGGCACTGTGTCAGACATATGTGGTAAAAACTTAATAAATGTTTGATGACTGAATAAATCAACAAAGGAGTGCTAGAATTTAACAGTGCCAAAAATGACAGATTTACTGTGCTGTTATTTGTCTGTTTCCAATCATCTAGGTTTTTCTTGAGGGAAGGTAAGCATCTGCCAGGAGCAGCTGTTCTCAGTAGTTACCCTGTAAATGTCAGTTCCCAAGAAAACCAAACAAAAAGGAGAGGTAGTGTATGAAGAGGAAAGAGAATTTTTGTTCCGTCACCAAATTATTTTTTGTCAACACTGATTTTTGTAAGGACTGCTCTGCTTACGTTTATTCATAAATTATCACCCTTTTTTCTCACCTTCATTTCTAAAGCTGACCAGATGGAATTGGTTTCCTTTGTTATGTTTATAAGCCAGAAGAATATATGGGCCACTGTTAATCAATCATTCTCCACTCATTGGCTAGAAGTTTGTCCATTTGGTGATAGTAAGAACAAGCCTGTTAAAGACTTCTCTCTGAGTCAATCTTCTAGCCCCATCAAGGATCATGTAGTTGAGGGGTTCTATGTGAAACTCTTCTAATGATTCCACACCACAACAATGTGTGTTACTTTCATTCCCTACTAATTACAACTTGCCATTTTTCAAATTGAGTGTTCCTGAACAGATGGATTTGAATAGTTATAATAGAAAGGTTAACATTCCACTATGCGTGTGTACATTTAGACAACTATCAAATTCTACGTTATTGAGAACTCTCTGGTATCTTGAACCATATTTTTTTTTAGACTTATTAGTTAAGTATCATGGATTCTGAAGAATTTAATTGCTTAATAGGCTTATATATTTTCTCCAAACTGTGTGCATGTCAAGGACAAGGGCAGATAGTACAGGATCATTTAGAGCTAGAATGACCTTATTGGCCATCTGGGATAACACCTTTGTTACAGATGAGAAAACTGAGGCCCATAATAAAAATCAGACCTGGGATTCTAATTCAGGTACTTCAAGTCTGGTGCCCTTTCCACTACAATATTCTTCCAATGCAAAATTGTAAAGTACAGTCTTTGCATGTAATTTAAACATGATAATCTTTTTACAGTCAAATAAGGTAAATTGATATAAAATGCTGAAAAAGGTTGAGCCCTCAGGAAGTGTTTTCAATTACTATAATATTACCAATTGCAACTGAACCTTTTTTCCCCACTAAAATCAGCAAAGATGCTGTGTGATCAGTGAGCACCAAATTGTTTTCTTGACATAAAAACGATAACAACCATATCTGAAATACTTTTACAAAGTTAAAAAAGTTACATTTAATAATGAGCAGCTGTTCAATTCTAAAACCATTTTGTTCTCATATTAATTAAAAACAGGAGCAAACCCAATGTAATTTCAGGGAACAAAAAACTCTAGGTCAAGTTAAAGTTGTTTCAGATCATTGATTACAGGGTATCAGTATATGTTTAGCTCTCACAAGTATTGGAAAAATACAAAAAGTTCTGTATGTTTCTTAATGCTCATTTCAATTGACATTTGATCCAATTGGATTCCATTGTGTAGGATCTCCCAAAAATCTTAATTCAAATTTATGCTTAATAAATATATTTTGAATATGTTTAATGTGTATTTTTATAAGTATAATTTTGAAGCATGACTTTAATACTTTGATATTTCAGGGGAAAAAATTCTTACATGACATATACAGAGTCCCAAAAGTCTCAGAGCAATTTTGAGCTTATGGGACATTCTGTGAAGTCATGTAAGAACTTCTAAGCCTAACATTTGAAAGTTTAAAAACCATGCTTCAAAATTATAATTATCAAAATTTACATCAATGTATTTAAAATATACAATTATTGTCCTATTTCACAATAACAAGATATGCATAAATTACATTAAAAATTGGCAGCTGGCATTACTAAGATTATTTTCTTATCCATCCTAGAGCTAATATATCAGGTTATTGAATAAATTATATGAAAAAAATGGGAAGTGAAATTATTTGCCATTGTATGGTTTTCATGCCAAGAACTGCCACTGAAAAATAACGAAAGCAACTACTGTATCCCAAAAAGTAATGCCTTGGCTAAATGAAGCATGGTATGCAAAGTCTTATCCAGTGGAAATATCTTTCTGAGCCATTGTCTAGGTCAGATAGCCTTGTCAGGCTGACAGGTGTCACTAATAGCCAAGACTGGAGTCTGCAGAAAGAAATGAATATCACTCTCAATTTGTGCAACAGGCAGTCCAACTAGCCCAACTAATGGCAGTCAGTGATGTCAGTGAATAGTGTTTTCAAGGCTTCCACCATCCTCTGGGACTGTTTTGTAAACTGACACCTTACCCAGTCTCTCCACTGCTATACACGGAATGGCTTTCCATATACCAACTTGTGTGTCCCATGAACACCAAGATTTTTCAGTAGAAATCTGTCATCACCTTCAAAATCTTGAATGACCTTGACAATGACTTCAAGCACCATGTCATTATTTATTTCATTACTCTTCTGGAACAAAGTTCTAGTCGGTGCTAGTTTCCTTTGTCTTCTCTCTCAGCTGAGAGATACATTGGTTATGTGAGTCTCTTCAGAGACTCCAAAATATAAATCAATGGGTAGGTATGACTGATGCTCAAAGACCAACAAAATGTAAAGCCAGTGGCATCATTCCTGATAGAGTTGTGCACACATACTAGGAAAGCCATATTCAGCTGTGCTGAGATTGTCACTTTAGTCTCAATGCACTTAACATGTTCAGTAGGGTATGGTTGAAACATTCAAATTGTGGGCCCCCTTGAAGATGATGAGACATTGTATTAGATTTATTAATACTTAGCTTAATAAAAAAAAAAAAGCTAACGTGTCTTTAAGCAACATTTTGAAAGTCTCTGCCTTAGTCCAAATGGGTGCTGACAGGAAATATGTATACTTAAAAATACTTCTCCCACCCTATGAACTGGTCAGTTACCACCAACTTGTGACATATTTTTACTCTGTGAGAACAGCAAATGTTGGAATTGGGAGGAGAAGTAAGATCTGGGTTGATTGATTTGTTCAGTCAAATTGCTTAACACCACTTAAAATAAGTGATGATAGCCAATCAATCAATCACTTTCAATCATTGACTTTAGACTAAGTATTATTGTACTTGGAATAAGTTGCACAGGAAGAAACGTTCAAATAGGCTAAGGAACCTTAGTAATGATTCATAAAGCTAATTTAGAACGGAAGTCAATTGAGAGGTTGGAGCAAGAGTGGCTTTCCTGAACCACTGAGGAGAGACCTATTGGACCACATTGAGGGTGGGAATGTGCTGCTGGTCTGGGAGAAATGGAGAGGACAGACCTTGCCTTCGATTTTGACTAGATCCCATTGCCCTCTCCCTTTGATTAGAGTAGGATCTTAGGAGCTTTGAAGGGTTCAAAGGATTTTGGACTTCAAGTCTTCCCATTGGTATTATAGTGGTCTCCCCAAATCAGATGACAACAATGTCTACATTTAGAACCAAAGACATACTGGTCAGAGATTCCTGGCTCTATAAGAAATCCAGTAAAGAAACTACACTAAACCTAAAGGTACTTTTTAAGTAATCCCCAAATGGGAGAAAGAGACATTGAGCATTCAGGAGCTTTGAGTTAACCCCTTCTCCATACATGCTTTAAGCCTGAGCCCACCTACCTGTGGATTCTGTGTATACTTCTAAAAGAATACATCATAGACATTTGGGTGTATAACTTTCTGTAAGCTTTCTGAAGAGAATAATTCCTTAAGAATTAGACTGGAATAAATGGAAGCTAATGATTTTATAAGAAATCAGGATACTATTAAACAGACTCGAACAACTGAAAAAATAGAAGGCAGTGTGAAGTATCTAATTGGGAAAACCAGTGACCTGGAAAATAGATCCAGAAGAGACAATTTTAAAATTTTTTAATTTTAATTTTTTAATTTTTAATTTTTTAATTGTAATTTTTTATAAACCTGAAACTATGATTGAAAAAAAGAACCTAGAAATCATTCTTCAAGAAATTCTTAAGGAAAATTGCCCTGATATTCTAGAACCAGAGGGCAAAATAGAAATTTAAAGAATTCATTGATCATCTCTTGAAAAAGATCCCAAAAAGAAAACTCCTAGGACTAATAGAGCCAGGTTCTGGAGTTTCCAGATCAAGGAGAAAATATTACAAACAGCCAAGAAGAAACAATTAGAATATTGTAAAAACACAAACAGTATAACACAGGATCTAGCAGCTTCTACATTAAGAGATCAAAAGGCTTGGAATATGATATTCTGGAGGTCAAAGGAGCTAGGATAAAATGCAAGAATCACCTACCCAGCAAAACTGAGTATAATGTTTCAGAGGAAAATATGGTTATTCAATGAAACAGAGGAATCGCAAGCATTCTTGATGAAGAAAAAACAGAATTGAATAGAAAATTTGACACTCAAATATAAGAAGCAAGAAAAGCATGAGAAGGTAAACAAGGAAAAGAAATCATAAGGAACTTATCAAAGTCGAACTATTTATATGCCTACATGGAAAAAGAATCATTGTAACTTATGAAACTTTTCTCAATATAAGGATAGTTGAAGGGAATATAAATGTGTGTATATACATATATACATATACATACACATACATATATATGTCTATATAAGAGAGTATATATACATATGAATACATATGTGAGTGTGTGTATATGTGCACAGGTATACATAGACAGAGGGCACAGAATCAATTGAATAGGAAGGGATGATATTTAAAAGGGAAATTGAGAGGTGAGAGAGGAATATAATGAGAGGAGATGGGGAGAGACAGAATGGGGTAAAT
>JAQQSW010000910.1:0-25389 GCA_028646575.1 Pseudocheirus occidentalis
AGTGCTTTCTAGGCTTTTTGACCTTTTCAGCTACATCTTCCTTTTTGTTCTCTTTTTTTACTTTTTTGACCTTCTTTTCCTTGGGTAGCTTTTTGTCGGCCATCTTGAGAGACGGGAAAGAGAATTACGGTCCGGACTTCCGGTCTATAAGCAGGGGCGGGAGGAGGGTTGACTGAGTTTCTTTGAGCTTTGGGTGCTTCTGGCTTCCGTCTTTGAAAAGAGAGAATGCCAACCCCATTTCACTTTGCATAAGTGAAATGAAAGAAGCCGGCAATCCTCATCATGTCCCTGTCTCCAAATTGCTAGATTAGAGATTGGGGGAAATTCCCCTAGAGTAAGATCTAGGACTCTAAGTTACCTCACTTCCAATGGGAAAGTCCCTTCCCTATCTACTGTCTGCTATATATTCCCTTATGTGTATTTTTTCTGATATCTGTTTTGTTACCACTTTAGAGAAATGGGTTTTATAGATGTTTTGTGGAACTCGTATTTTGTGGGAAAGGGATCAAGCCTTGGCTATAAAAAAGCTTGGGGTCCTCCTTTCCCCAATAATGAAGCATCAATCAG
The DNA here is from genome assembly GCA_028646575.1 of Pseudocheirus occidentalis. Lineage (NCBI taxonomy): Eukaryota > Metazoa > Chordata > Mammalia > Diprotodontia > Pseudocheiridae > Pseudocheirus > Pseudocheirus occidentalis. The sequence continues at coordinate 568 of JAQQSW010000910.1, forward strand.
AAGTTAAGGTTAAACCTGAAAACCATATCCCAACCCTTCTGGGTCTAGACTAATACTACTTAAGAGAGCACATAGATAGAGAATTCTAGCTCAGCAGGAGAACCAAAGCTATTGACCCCAACCTCCTCCTTCCCTTCTTGGCAGGAAATAAAGTCTCACTCAAAGAAGAGTAGGGCGATTAGGACTAGAAATGGTTATTTTGCTTCCCAATGACACTCTCATGTTACATGTAGGGGACAAACCAAAAACATTAACCTCCCTTTGTCCCCAATCCCCTGCTTCTTTGAAAACTTGAGTTCTGCAAAACAGGATCATTTCACCTTTAATTTATTTATGGCTATGTAAAATTACTTTCCCAGTCATATAGTACTAGCTGTGTAACCTTCTGCAAGTCACTTTACCTTCATGGGCCTTAGTTTACACCTTTGTAAAACAGAGGCAATATTTGCACTATCTACCTCATAGGATTGTTATAAGAAAAGTACTTTATAGGGGGCAGCTAGGTGGCTCAATGGATAGAGCACTGGGCATGGAGTTCAGAAGACCTGAGTGCAAATCTGGTCTCAGATGCTTACTAGCTATGTGACTCTGGGCAAGTCACTTGAACCTGTTTTCCTTGGTTTCCTCATTTGTAAAATGAACTGAAGAAGAAAATGGCAAACCATTACAGTCTTGGCCTAGAAAACCCCAAATGAGGTCACAAAGAATTGGGCATGACTGAAAATGATGGAACAACAGCAGTCCCAGCCATCACCACACCATGCTGCTTGTATGCCATGACTGCCTTCCTCCCCCAATTTCTAAATCTCCTTTTTATGCTGTGTTCCATCATATAAGCTCCTTGAGGACAGGGATTGAACAGGCTTGTTTATACCTATCTTCCTAGCACTGAACACTGACAAATGAGACCCGTCAGCCACATAAATCAGAAATTTTACCGGACAAGGAAGGTAGATGGAATCAGATTACTCTGAGCACTGTTCCAACTGTGCAAAGCATAGCCGCATACTTTTACCAGTTTCTGGATGAGTGTTACCCTGTCAACATGAAAAATATCAACAATGACTAGCACATTTTTCTGGGATTGGTTTTATCCTGGATCAGAGAAGAGAAATAATTCCTGAACATAATGCTTTAAAAACAATTTTGGTAGCTGAAGTCACTAGGTCTTTTACTAATGCAGCTCCTTGTTCAATGAGGAACCAGTCTTGCTCTCCTTTCTCAACACAGTGCTTGAGATACTAATACAAAGCACGTAATATATATACTTGCTCTATCTATCATCTCTCCACTACCTATTATTTATCTAAAAACATTATAGCTACGTTCAAGGCATTATTATTTTAATTGGAATTTAACATGGTTATTTAATTTTCGCTTGGAGGTAAATTGAGGTATATAAAATCTCCAAGTTGGAAGTGACCTCACAGGCCATTTTATCTAATCCATTCCTATGTAAGAATTCCTGTCTTCAACAAGCAAAGAAGTCTTGGCTCGGTTTTCTGAGTCCACAGTAAAAGCCACAGTGTGCAAGGGCTGATTTGGATAGATTTAGCCCTTCTCAGCAATGCAAGGACCTAAAACAATTCCAAATGACAGATGATGGAAATGCCAGTCACATCCAGAGGAAGAACCATGGAGTCGGAATGCAGAAAGAAACAGACTATTTTCTTTTTGGTTTTATTTTTTTCTTTCTCATGGTTTTTCCCATTTGTTATAATTCTTCTATGCAACATGACTAATGAGAAAATCTCCTTAATAGGAGTGTATGTGTAGAACCCATATCAGATGGCAAATTGTCTTGGGGAAGGAGGGAGGAGAGAAGGGGAGGAAATTTAAAACTTATGGAAGTGATTGTTGAAAACTAAAAATAAATCATTTTTTTTTAAAAAAGAAAAGAACAGAACCAGGAGACCCATTTTATACGATGATTATAATAATGTAAAGGAAAATAATGAAATGACTTCAGAACTCGGATGACTTCCAAAAACTGATGATGATACATGTCTTTTGCCTCTTGACAGAGAGGTATAGAAGGAGGCACATTTTTAGACCTGGCTAATGTGTTCATGTGCTTTGTTTGTCCCTATTTGTTATAATTAGGGCTTCTGTTGGGGTGTGGGTGGGTGAAGAGTTAGTGAATAGTGATAAAGACTTAAAAAAAAAGAACAGTCAATAATGCATTTAAACACATGGGGAAAAAAGCAACTTAGAGGAGGATGTGGGGGCGGCTAGGTGGTGCAGTGAATAGAGCACCGGCCTTGGAGTCAGGAGTACCTGAGTTCAAATCAGGCCTCAGACACTTAACACAAAAAACTAGCTATGTGACCTTGGGCAAGTCACTTACCCCCAACTGCCCTCCAAAAAGCAAAAAAAACCAAAAAACAGAAGAGGATGTGAACAGGGCAGGTCTTTTATTACCTTGTTAAACTTAATATACACTTTAAAAACCCCCAGATACTCACAGTATATAACAGATATTTCCAGTTTCACATCCAATCCTGTTTTCAGTTCATGTTATATTAAAATGTTTGTGTTTATTTATTATTGTTAAATTCATATTAAAATACAATTAAATTAAAAAAAAATTTATGCATCCACCTTCCCATCCACTTGATGAGATTACAAGGCGTGTTCCTTTGTCAGAAGGACTGCTCCCATGGACCGAAACTTGTGTTCTAACCTCTTGCTGATAGAACACAAGGAAATTCTCTAGTTGGTCCCCAGTGACTTAGACTGCCTCCAAGGAGACTGGAAACTGAGAATCAAGGGAGACAGACCCTTGTCAGAAGTGATGCCCTTTCCCCTGTAGTATATAAAGATGATCTGCGAAAAAGTTCAGCTTTTCTTTTTATTTTATTTTTTTCTTACTCCTTCCCCTTCCTTGGGCTTCCAGGACAGAATACAGTAAAGGGTATAGAATTTCTTCCTCTTCCTCCTCCGCTTCAGGAGCTGAAAATGATGACATGTAGAAGGACATGGGGAGTAATTGATTGCCTTGGTGAAAGTGAGAGGGGAGTTCATGGACACTGACTTTTTGCCTCCCTTCTGTCTCTCTCTTTCCATTTTCTAGGTGCAGCTGAGACACTAGCATTCCTGAGAACTGTTATGAGTGGCAAATTCTAGGTTTATTCTTGGTACAGTGGCAAGAGCACTGACTGAAGTTGATATTCAAATCTTGACTTTGAAATTTACTATATATATTATATGTGTGTGTATACATGTATACACACACACACACACACACACACACACACACATATATATATATATAAAACCTTAGGGATATCACAACCTCTTGGGTATCAGTTTTATCTTTAAATTGTAGGAACTAGACTAGATGGCCTCTGACATAGCTTTTGGATTTAGATCAAAGACACTAGAGCTCCCAAGAGATCTCCTAAGCTTGAGACTTCCTAGGTTTAAGAGCTGAGCATCAGCCTCCCAAAGAGAAAAGATTGCCTAAACATCTCACTTCTTAGAGAAGGAAGAGAGCTGTCCCGTAACTGGAGGACTAAAGCCATGGTAGGGGATGGTGTGGAAGTGAGAGATGTGAACTTTTACAATTTTGCTATTGCTGTGAGTTGCTTATACAGGGTAGGTCCTGGGTAAGTGAGGAGTCTTTGTTCATTATGTCATTACCTTCTATCAGAATTTAATGAGCTATTTGAGTGTTTTATCTTTCTGTTTTTGTTTATGGGCTGTTACAAGTTCTTTGTATCTTTTTTAATTTAAATTTTTTTTTAGATTTTTCTTTATGCTTTTTGGAGGGGAGAGGGCAGGGCAATTGAGGTTAAGTGACTTGTTCAAGGTCATAGAGCTAGTTTTGTGTGAAGTGTCTGAGGTTGGATTAGGGTCCTCCTGACTCCAGGACCGATGTTCTATTCACTACGCCACCTAGCCACCCCTGAGTTCTTTATATCTTAAGCATTTTTTTTCTGGGATGGATGAAATGAGGGCTGTCCCCTACTGAAGTCCATATTATGCATTAAGTGCCTTTGTGGGAATTGAGGACTCTGTCAACTATTATCAGCTAAACACAAGCCATACTTATGCTTGATTCATGAAATTTGCTAAGACTTTCCTGGATCAGGACAAGGGCTATTAGAGAGATTGTGACCCTTTGGAATCAGTTTCCAGTATTGAAGTAAGTCTATATGAACCCAGAGTTCCAGAGAAAGGGAGAGCTAGAGAAGAGACATAGATACTATGATATATTTTGTATAGAGTAATACAATCATACAACCGTCATATCATAGTAATAGATTTAGATCTAAAAGGAATTGTGGAGGTTGTTGAATCTAACTCCCTCATTTTACAGATGAGTAACACTCCTCTGAACTAGATTAAAATATAATTGGGAAATATTAAACACAATACATAAAAATACAATAAAACATAGGAAATGTTAATATGTGGTTTTCTAAGTCAATATGAAACCTGCAAGGATCCTTATGTAGGGTTTAGTAGCACTTGGTTTTATTAGAGTTTAATACCATTGGAGTAGATTCCACCATGAAGAATGGCTTTTGGCAAAATACATTTCTAAGATTTCAGAGGAAAGATAGATAGGATTCCATGGACTAAAATGATATGGAGAAAGTCAGCTCAGAAACTATGGGAAATAAGAAAAAATTCTAAATATCTGAAAAGAAGCAATTGTCATGAAGGGAGGAAATGGGGTTTATCATAATAGATCTATATTATTGCATAGGGTAATCACCAACTACCTTATACATACATATATATATACATATACATATATATGTATATATATACTAGTAAAGAAACATTTATTAACTAGTGTATATATATATATATACTAGTAAAGAAACATTTATTAAGCACCTGGTACGTCCTAGGTAATGTGCTAAGCGCTAGGGATACAAAAAGAGGAAAAAGACAGTCTCTGCCCTCAAGGAGCTCACAGTCTAAGTGTGGGAGACAGGAAGTAAACAAATGTGTACAGAAAAACTATCTACTGAATAAACAGGAAACAGTTAAAAGAGGGAAGATGCTAGAATTAAGAAGGTCTTAAGAAAGGCTTTTTATATAAGATGGAATGTTAGTTGGAACTTAAAAGGAAGCCAGGGAAGCAAGTAGAAAGAGATAAAGAGGGAGAACTTTATAAGCATAGGAGACAATCAGAAAAAAAGTGTGTAGTTAAAAGATGGAGTGTCTTGTATATGGAGCGGCAAGAAGGCAAGTGTCACTGGGTCAGAGAGTATGTGGAAGGAAGTGAGGTGTAAGAAGACTGATAAGGTAGGATGGGCCTAGGCTATGAAGGGCTTTGATTGCTAAACAGAACATTTTGTATTTGATCCTAGAGCTAATAGGGAGCCATGGGACTTTAATGAGTAACATGGTCTTATGTGTACCTTAGGAAACAAATTTCATGGTTGAAGGGAGGATTGAATGGAATGGGAATAGGCTTGAGGCATGCAAGACCACTCAAAAGGCTATAGCAATAATTCAGGTGTGAGGTAATGAAGGTCTGCATCAGTGAGGGCAGTGTCAGAGGAGAGAAGGGGACCTATTGTTGCAAAGGCAACAACCTTATATTTGTAAAAGAAACATAAAGAATATAAAAGCAAGGCTTAAATATAAGAGTATAGTATGTTCCTGTAAAAATAGAGTTAATGGAATCAACCATGATTCCAGAGGATTGATGATGAACTATGTTGTCCAACTCCTAATAGAGAGATGGCAGATTCAAGATGCAGAATAAGATATATTTGGACATGGACAATGTGATCATTTCTTTTGCTTTACCATGCATATTTATTACAAGAATTTATTTTTCTTTTTAAAATTTAAATTGGGGGCAAGAGGAAGAAAAGCAATTCTTTGTTCATTGGAAAAGAAAATAAGTGGAAAAAATTAAAATGTTAGGAGCACTAAAGATCACAATGATTTGAAGCTAATTAGTGAGGGGAGATGAAGCCAACAAAAAATAGATAGATATCATAGTAATACATTATGTATTACATTATATATAATACATAATACTATTTATTATTTAATATACCTATATAATAGCAATTTTGATAACTGATGACAAAAAGACAACAGGACTGCTTAATTCTTATTTAGTTTCTGCTTCCTCAGTCAAGGAGAATGACTTTTGTCCTGGAGATGACAGAACACAAATGGCTAAACAGGGAATTGATCCCCAGGACAAGTAAGGAGATAATAAGCACTTAGCTGCCCTTGATGAATCATCAGCATTGCTATTTGAAAGACCATGGAAAGCAGGAGAGATAAAGCAAGCCTGGACATGAGTGAACGTTGTCTTTATTTGAAAAAAAAAGTATGGTGAGGGAAAATAGAATGGAATCTACACACCATAACCCAGTCAGTCAGTCAACAAGCATTGTGTGTGTGTGGCATTGGGGATACACGGAAAGGCAAAAAGCAGTCCTTACTTTCAAAAGGATTCTAATTGAGGAAACAACAATAAGTAGGTATTTACACTATAGGTACATACACACACATATTTACACATATGTATATATGCTATTCTGGAGGCCAAAGGATAACCTACTCAGCAAAACTGAGTATAATCCTTCTGTAGAAAAATGGATATTTAATAAAATGGAGGACTTTCAAACATTCCTGATGAAAAGAACAGAGCTGAATAGAAAATCTGACATTCAAATGCAAGACTCAGGAAAAACATGAAAAAGTAAACAGGAAAGAGAAAGCATAAGGGATTCAATAAAATTGAACTATTTACATCCTGCATGGGAAGATGATGTTTGTAACTCCTAAGAATATTCTCATTATTAGGGCAGTTAGAAGGAATATATACGTAGACAGAGGGCACAGATATGAGTACTTAGGGGAAAATGTGTATCACTTAACAGTTATGTCAATAAAATAGAGAAAAAGCAAATCAATGAATTGAGCATACAACTAAAAAAGCTAGAAAAATAACACATTAAAAATACTCAATTAAATATCATATTGGAAATCCAGAAAGTCTGAGGAGACATTAATAAAATTGAAAGTAAGAAAAACATTGAACTAATAAAACTAGGAACTGGTTTTATGGGGAAAACACAATAAAAAAGACAAACCATTTAAAAATTTTAATTTAAAAACAGAAAGAAGAAAATCAAATTGCCAGTATCAAAAATGAAAAGAGTGAGTGTACCACCAATGAAGATGAAATTTAAGCAATTATTAGGAACTGTTTTGTCCAGTTATATACTAATAAATTGAACAATCTAAATGGAATGGACGAATATTTACAAAAGTATAAATTGACTATATCAACAGAAAAGGAAATAGAATACTTAAATAATCTTATCTTAGAAGAAAGAAAGTGAATAAGGTACCAATGAGCGCCCTAAGAAAAATCCTTAGGATCAGCTGGAGTCACAAGTGAATTCTACTAAACATTTAAAGAACAACTAATTCCTGTATAATATAAATTATTTAGGAAAATAGGCAAAGAATGATTCCTTCCAAATTCTTTTTACAAAACAAATATGGTGCTGATAGCTAGGGAAGAGCAAAAACAGATAAAGCTAAAGACAAATTTCAGTAATGAATATTGATGCAAAAAAGCTTAAATAAAATACTAGCAGGGTGGCTAGGTGGCACAGTGAATAGAGCATTGGCCCTGGAGTCAGGAAGTTCTGAGTTCAAATCCGACCTCAGACACTTGACATACTTACTAGCCATGTGACTTTGGGCAAGTCACTTAACCCCATTTGCCCTCCAAAAAATAAAAACTTAAAAAAAACTAGCAAGGAAATAACAGCAATATATCACAAAGATGATACACTATGACCAGATGGGATTTATACTAGAAATACAGGGCTGGTTCAATATTAGGAAAAATATCAGCATAATCAACCTATTAATAACAAAACCAACAGAAATCATGATATTATCTCAATAGATGCAGAAAAATCTTTTGACAAAATACAACACTCATTTCTTTAAAAAAAACACTAGAAAATAGAGAAACAAATGGAGCTTTCCTTAAAATGCTAAGTAGCATCTATCTAAAATCATCAGTGACATCATCTGTAATAGGGATAAACTAGAAGCCTTCCAAATAAGATCACAAAGGATGGATGATCCTTCCTTGAAGGAAGGATGCCCATTATCACCATTTTTATTTAATACCGTAGTAGAAATGTTAGCTATAGCAATAAGAAAAGAAAAAGACATACAAAGAATTAGAATAGGCAATGAGAAAACAAAACTGTCACTTCTTGCAGATGATATGATGGTATACGTAGACGTAGTGGTTCTCAACCTGTGGGTTATGTTCAATTTGCAACAATGAAAATACATCCTGTATATCAGATATTTACATTATGATTCATAACAGTAGCAAAATTACAGTTATGAAGTAGCAACAAAAATAATTTTGTGGTTGGGGGTCACTGCAACACAAGGAACTGTAAAGGGTCATGGCATTAGGAAAGTTGAGAATCACTGACTTAGAGTATCCTAGAGAATTAATTTAAAAATAGTTGAAATAATTAGCAACTTTAGCAAAAGTTGTAGGATACAAATTGAATCCACCTAAATCATTAGCATTTTTATATATTACAAAGTCCAGCAGCAAGAGATAGAAAGAGAAATTCCATTTAAAATAATTGTAGACAGTGTAAATACTTGGGAGTCTACTTGCCAAGACAAACCCAGGAACTATATGGACACTCTTACAAACATTTTTCACAAAAATAAAATCAGATCTGAACAATTGGAAAAATATTAATTGCTCATGGGTAGGTTAAGCCAACATAATAAAAATAACAATTCTACCTAATTAAATAGTCAAAAATACTTTATAGAGCTAGGAAAAAATCATAACAAATTCTTCATCTGGAAGAATAAAAGATCAAGAATATCAAGGGAATTAATTTTTTAAAATGTATAGGAAGGTGGCCTAGCCATACCAGCTTTCAAACTATATTATAAAGAGCTAACCATCAAAACAATCTGATATTGTCTAAGAAATAGACTGGTGGGTCAGTGGAAGAGATTAAGTATACAATATACAGTAGTAAATGACCATAGTAATCAAATATTTAATAAAACCCAAAATCCAAGCTTTTGGGACAAGATCTCATTATTCACTGAAAATTGCTTGGAAAACTAGAAAACAGTTTGGCAGAAAGTAGGTACAGACCAACGTCTCACACTGTATAACAAATAAAATCAAAATGGGTAAACGATTTAGAAACAAAAAATGAATTTTTTCAAATTCAAAAAGTGTGATTTAGAAAGAAATAAGCAAATTAGGGGAGCACAGAAAAATTTACTTGTCAGATCTATGGATAAGTGAAGGTTTTTTTTTGTTTTTTACCAAACAAGAGTATTGCAAGATGTAAAACGAATACTTTTGATTATATTAAATTTAAAGGTTTTTACACAAACAAAACCAATGCAACCAAGATTAAAAGGAAAGCAGAAAGCTGAGAAAGAATCTTTACTAGTGTCCCTGATAAAGGCTTCACTTTTCAAATGTAAAGAGAACTGAGTCAAGTTTGTAAGAGTACAAGTCATTCCCCAACTGATAAATGGCCTAAGGATTTGAAGAGAAATGATATTTTCAGAAGAAATCAGAGCTATATATATATATATATATATATATATATATATATATATATATATATATATATAGTCATTTTATATATATAGTCATATAAAAATGCTCTAAATCACCATTGATTAGAGAAATGCAAATTAAAACAACTCTGAGTTATCACTTTACACCTGTCAGATTGGCTAATATGACAAAAAAGGAAAAAGATAAATGTTGGAAGGAATATGGGAAAATTGGGAGACTAATGTATCCTTGGTGATATTGTGAACTGATCCAAGCATTTTGGAGAGCAATTTGGAATTATGCCCCAAAGGCAATCAAACTGCATACTCTTTGCTCCAGCAATGCCACTTACTAGGTCTTTATTCCAAAGAGATTTTATAAAAAGAGAGAAAAAGACATTTTATTTAAATATTTATATTTATTTAAATTTATTTAAATATTTATTGCAGGCCTTTTTACGGTGGCAAAGAATTGGAAGTTGAGGAAGTCTATCAATTGGGAAATGGCTAAACAAGTTGTGTTATATGATTATAACTGAATACTATTGTGCTATAAAAAATGATGAGCAGGATGCTTTCCGAAAAACCTGTAAAGACTTATATGAACTAATGCAAAATTAAGTAAGCAGAGAACATTGTACATAGTAACAGAAATATTATATGATGATCAACTGTGAATAACTTAGCTATTCCCAGCAATGCAATGATCCAAGACACTTCCAAAGATCTCTTGATGAAAAATGTTATCTGCCTCCAGAGCATACTGTTTTTCACATGTTTTTGTGGAGTTTTTTTGGTCTATGTTTTCTTTCACAACATGCCTAAGATGGAAATATGCTTTTCATGATTGCGCATGTATAACTTACATAAAACTGCTTGCTATCTGAGGGAAGCAGGATGGAAGGAAGAGGGACAGAATTTGAAACTCAAAAATTTTTTAAAGGAATGTTAAAATTGTTTTTACCTGTAATTGATAAAAACAACATATTCTTTTAAAAAAAGTAATACATTTCTTTGAAGTATTAGGTCCTAATTGAATGAGAAACCTACATCTGTCTTCCTTTAACTGTCAATTTCAAAACAATGTTATGCCCTGAAATCTTTTCACATCATTCTTGCCAAAGGACTGTCTTCTATGAGGAAGATGAATTTAAAAAGGTCTCAAAACTCCTGGAAAATAGATGACAGTGTTAACCAGATTTAGAGTAGGAACAACTAAATCTCATTAATGTCATTACCTATCTCTGCCCTTGAATTGATTATACAGTTTATGAACAGTATTTCTTCTGTATTTCTGTATGAATTGTATTTCTTCACGATATGCTGACAATTAACTATTGTTTTGTTTAAAATCAATACCGTTGACTATTGTTCTGTTTCAAATACTGCTGATCGAATTTTCACCTGAATTCTGTAGCTATGTTTTATTTTATTGTGGAATTTTGTTTTTGGGAATACTATGAAGTGTGGGTGAAAAATAGCTTGTGGCAGAGACAGGTTTTCAAAGAGAGGAAGAATCTCTGTCTTGGATTTCACTTTCATTCTAAGGATTGAGGCTTAAAATCAGAATAACTTAATGAATAAATTCATCTCTGGCAGACATGTGCTCATAAGGCAGAGTTCAGGATTTTTCTTCCACACATAAAAAAAGAAAAGAAAAAACGAAACAAAACAATTCAGCAAAATTGACTGACACACTGAAAAATTTGTAGTGTTCCATAACTATAATTCTTTTACTATACCAAGAAGGGAATGGGGGTACCTTTTCATATTTTTTTTACCTTTTCATATTTTTGGGGATCAAGTTTGGTTATTAAGATTTTATTGCATTCCATTTCAATTGTTCTGTTGATGTTTTTCCCACTTATATTTCTATAGTCATTGGGTATATTGGTTTCCTGATTCTCCGTACTCCTCTTTGCATAAGTTCAAAAACTTTCCTGAGCTTCTCTAGATTTACAACACAGTAATACTATATTACATTCCTTTACCATGACTTATTTAGCCATTCTATAATTCATGAGAATTTATTTTGTTTCTAGTTTTTCTTACTTTGAAAAGTGCTGCAATAAATATTTTTGTGCATATAGGGCCTTTCTTTTTATGATATTTAGAGCATATGATTAACAGTAGACTCTCTGAATCCTCAAAGTGTATGGACATTCTAATAATTTTCTGAACAAATCCAATGCTCTTTTAGGAAGTATGATTAAATCCCCATCTATTTTATGTAAATACAGAGTTGCTGGCTATTAGCTAGCTTAAAGACTGATTATATGACTAGTGACCTATAGAAAGCTACCTTGCTCTGCAGATATTCTTCTAAGGAATCAGTCCAGAGGGTAGTCATTGCTTTTAGGCAAGACAGAGAGAATCTCTGACACCAACTATGGAGAAAGGACACACTTTTAATTTTTTTAACATTAATTTTAAAAATAACATTTTGAGTTCCAAATTTTCTCCCTCCTTCCACTCCTACCTCCCTAATACAGTAAGCAATTCAATACAGGTTATATATGAGTAATCATGTAAAATATATTTCCATATTAGTCATGTTGAGAAAGAAGAAATAGAACAAAAAGGAAAAATTATGAAAAAAAAGAAAGTGAAAGTAGTATGCTGCGATCTGTATTCAGATTCCACCTTTTGTTTCTCTAGGTGTGGATAGCATTTTATACCATGAGTCTTTCGGAATTGTCTTAAATCCTAGTATTGTTGAGAAGAACTAAGTCAATCATACTTTATCATTGCACAATGTTGCTGTTATTGTGTGCAATGTTCTCCTGGAAGAACCTACTTTTAAAAAGGGAATTGTCCTTCATTTTTCCCCTTGATTCTCTTCTAGATTCTTTTGGGAAGTGAGATTTCTACCCCCTTCCCTTGGTGTCTTGCTGTGGACTAATATGGCCTTTAAGAGATACTGTACCCAGGGAGAAGGGGGAAAAGATATTAGGAGAAAAGATGTTGAGGCCTTGCAGTTCTGGAAGTGTGATTTGCTATGATCAATGAGCTATGATTCCAAATGTGCCTGTGTATGAATGTGGCTTATGTGGGTACCTAATTGTCCCATTGATGCTGTTTATACTTTCGAGCAACTGTGGCTGATAGGGATATATTTTGTTCCTACATTTCATGTAATGCATTTTAATAGATAGTTTTTCTTAAGTAAATTGTGGCCATTAGCTGACTATTACAGGAGAATTCAATAACAGGGGCTCAAAAGCTGTACTTTTAGCAGTGCAGACACACAGAGTACCTTAGATCTAGAAGTATTCTCTACAGTAGCCAATACAAAATATAGAGCTAAGATGCTTATTCCAGAGTGAGGGGTGCAGCATATTGATACTTACAATAGAGTAGTGGAGACAGAGCTGGATGTGGAGTCAATAACACTTGAGTTTGAATCTTACCGCTATCTCTAGGTATATGATGAACAAGTCACTTAACCTCTCTGTGCCTCAGTTTCCCTATTTGTAAAATGAGGAAGGTGTAATTAATGGCTTCTAAGTTCCTTACATCTCTAGCTGTTGTTTCCTTTAATGGTGCATTTTGTATCTTTTATTTAAATGTCTGGATCTTGTGAATGTGCTACCTGGGTGGTGGTTAGGCTTATGCTTTGCCTTCCTTGGGACTGCTTGATTGGTGGGCACTGAGATGTTTGAGTGCTGAGATAGCTCTGTCTCCTTCAGTGCCTTTATCAAGTTGCCTAGGCACTGAATGGCCTGAGTGCTAGGTATTCTGTGTTTAGCTGGCCTAGCCTTGTCTCCTGGTTATGGCTCATGCTTCAGCTTCTGGCTACTCAGACTTATCTCTTCTCTATGTCTTCTTGGGTAGTTCTGGACTGGATGAAGGAGCTTACAGCTGTTTTTCTTTATCATTATTCCTTCTGGTACATTTTTAGAGCTTTTCTGGGGGTGTTTGTAGGTGGTTTGATCTCCTCTAGGTCTTAACACACTACTCTCTTCCCACAATTTTCCTCCGCTGATGAGCATCACAACCCACCCATGCTTTCTCTTCCTGTGCAATTCTATTTCATGTTCTTCCACAAATAATCTAGAGCAGATTTACCTCTTGGCTGGGTCATGTCAGTATGATGAACATGATACTACCTAAATTAATTTATGTATCTGTACTACACTAATCATACTACCAAGGAAATACTTTATTACTATAATAATATAAAATAAAAGCAATAAAATTAATCAAGATGAACAAAAGGCTATAATGCAAATGGGAATTTGAAGATCTTGTCTACCCCTTAATAAGCCTAAGTGAATTTGAGCATCTTCCTTGATTTGAAAATATTATTTGCCCCCTAATAGGCTGAATGTGGTCACATGGAGCCTGTGGTGGGAAGAGTTTGCTGAACAGCAGAGCAGAATCCACAGGAGAAGCTTGCTTGAGGGAGGCTTGTTTTTCAGGAAGGTACAACTTTTGTTAACTTTATAGTCAAGTGAGTCATGAGTGTTGTGATGTTCTCTGATCCTGGAGAAGGATATATATATATACACACACACACACACCTCTGAGGTGAAATTTTGCTTTGGGGATCACTTTGGGAAGAGTTGTGTGATTTGGCCAGATGAGATTTAGAGCAGCCGTTGACCCCCCCCCCCCCCGATTTGAAAATCTAGATGTTGATGCTTCTATCTTTGGTAACTAAATATGGATATAATGGTCAGACAGCTGGAAGCCCTGTCTGCTGATCTATTTCTCTGTATTTTTTTTGTCTGCTTGTAACTTGTTTGTATTTTCTAAAGTTCAGGGTGCTGACTTTTCCCCTGAATTAGGTAAATTATATATGTTTGATTAAATTAAGATTGTTAACCCTTTTTGAGTTGCTTTCCTTTAGAAAAGCAGATCAGAAACCTGTCCTAGCAGCCATCCCGGGTAGGCTAGGGTGCTTGCTGCTACAAAGGCCAAGGATCTCAAATGAGATAATGAAAAAGCATGGATGAATGAAAAAGAGCCTAATATTACCAGATCTCAAAAAATATAAAGTAATTATCAAAAGTATTTGTTATCAGTTAAGAAGAGAAATGTTCAAAGGAACAGATCTAGTAAGTCAAATACAATGTTCAATAAACCCATGAATATATGCACAAATTATTGGGAAAGGACTTATTTGACAAGAACTGTTGGGAAAACTGAAAAGAAGTCTGGAAGAAGTTAGTTTTAGCTCAGCATCTTTTACCACAAATTGTAATAATCTCAAAATGGATACATGACCTAAATATAAAAGGTCACATCTTAGCAAGAGTGATCAGGAGAAATTTTTCTCCATTTAATAATTCTCCCAAATCCATTTGATGAGATTATAGGTCATGGACTTTTGTCAGGAGGTGCCTTAGGGTGGCTTGGTGGTGCAGTGAATAGAGAGCACTGGCCCTGGAATCAGGAGGACCTGAGTTCAAATGTGGCCTCAGACACTTAACATTTACTAGCTGTGTGTCCTTGGACAATTCACTTAACCCCAGTTGCACTGCCTTCCTCCCTCCCAAAAGGAAAAAGCAAAAAACCCACAAAAATCAAACAAAAAATAAACACAAACAGAAGGAGGTACCTGTCATGGAGCTGAATATGCCTGTGGGTCCCTTGCTTAGAGACCTGTCCATTGTGAATACCTGATTTGTCCCCAGTGAAGATGAGTATCTTGATAATTGGCCAAGGGTGTGGAGGAGGTTGGATACTTGTCAGAGGAATCTCCCCACTCTGAGGTCTATAAGAGTGAGTTATAGAAACATCGCTGTCTCCTTTTGGGGCCTATTTCCTATTTTTTCTCTCATTTATACATCCAGCAAAGATGGGAGGGAAGATACTTCTCATACTCTCATCCCTCTCTCCCTAGCAGCAGTGATGACTTAAAACAGATAATTTAGCAGTCAGAGCAGAGCTGGAGGTTCTATTTTCTGGTATTCTGTCTTCCTGACTGCCTTTTGCATTTCCTTTCCTAAGCACAAATAAAAAACTAGAAATAGTTCATGGTGAACATTCACAGTCTCTGGAACTCAGCTCCCCCCAAAAAGAATTTCACACGAACATTGCAAAGCTTATAGATGATAGGATCGCCCCGAAGCTGGAGGATTGGAACCATGAAATAAAGGCTGAGGAGATCTGGAACTTACCTATCTTCCATAACAACAGCTGTGTCTCAGTGAAGATTTGTGATGAAGATGAACTGTTCTGCAGCCCCACAAAGGGTCTTTACCTTCTGGGGGCAATACAATATGTCCTGTGGGCTATCCAAACGAATCCTGTACTTTTTCATGTGTGCCTTTGAGTGCCTCTTATGTAATTTTTCTTGTAGAGAAAATAAAAGGTGTCCTATACCAATGCCTCTATCATACATTCACCATCATTGTGGGAGGAGGCCTTTTTACCAGGCTTTAAGAAATCTTAAACAAATAACAAACAGTGGAAAGCATATTGGCTCTGGTGCCAGAGTTCTTATATTCAGCTCTCACCTCTGACACTTAGTATTTCTATGACATTGGGCAAGTCATTTATTGGTTGTGGGCCTCTGTTTCCCTTTCTGTAAAAATGACCATAAAAGATGTTATCTTCTTGGATTTATCTGTTTGAACTAGATGGCCTCCTACATCTCTTATAGCTCTAAATGGATGATCCTTCATAGGATCAAATTTTGCTTTAGAGATTTTCCTGGAAGAATCCATGTGGAGACTTTAATAAACCAAAAAAGTAACTCCTTTTGTATAAGCCCTTTGTAGGAAGTCCTTGCAGGTACATCTTGAAGCCTTATCAAGGAAAGGGCTAGTACAAAAAATAATAAGAGGACAATATAAGGGGATAGATTTCACTATTATGGTTGGAAATGAGGAGCTTGAGGTCATTGTAAAAGATAAAAGACATTTTTGGTTACATAACATTTTAAAAGTTCTTTCATAAACATAGTCAAGGTAGTCACAATGAAAAACCTGTTAAACCAAGGAAAAACACTTCACACTACTATTCTAATAGGAATTGATACAAATCTCTAAGAACAAATGTTATTTACTTATAGATAAGTAGTGAAAGGAGATAGACAATTGTCAAGAGCTCAACCATATGCAATAATACTCCAAATCACTAATAAGAGAAATGCTAATTAAAACATCACTGAAGTTTCAGTTCACACCCATCACACAGACAACAACAATAAAAGAGGAGTATGATAAATATTGTGGGGTGTGTGGGAAGATAGTGCATAGTAATACACTGTTGATAGAGATGTGATTTGGTACAACAATTCTGGAAGGTAATTTGGAATTATATGTAGTAATTTAGTGAAAAAGCACTAAACTGTGTATGTCACAATACCCTACTGGGAATACAGCTTTCGGTTAAAGGCTGAGGAACATGTCCCATACGTATGAAGTTATGCTTCACTTTTGTGGTAACAACAACAACAAAGCAAACCCAGAAACAAAGAAGAGTGTCTATCAATTGTGCAATGACTGAAACAAGTTATAGGAATGTAATGGAATGTTATTCTAATGTAAGGAATGTCAAATCTGAAGCCTTCAGAGAAACCTGGGAAAACTTAAGATAAATGAGGTTAGCCTAAAAGAAAAATCTGCACTGTGATCAAAATGATGTAGAGGAAAACACTGAAAGACATCAGAGTTCAAATCAATGCAGTGACCAATCTTAGCTCCAGGGCACTGTTAGTAAAACATGCCTCTCTATTTCTAGCTGAGAGGTGATACACAATATAGCCACAGAAATAGTAATATGTTGAACTCCTGGTTTGGAGAGGGGGACATATAGTAGGTACCCAATAAAAATCTGTTAAATGGGATTGAAGGTGGCTATGCATGGTTTTGCTAAACCCCATACTTTTGTTGCATGGGTGGAGTTGTTGGCTCTGTGTTTGTTTGTTTTGAGGGAGAAGAGTCATTGAGAAGTGAGATCATGTTTTAAAAATGTATAATTTTACTGGTAAAAATAACGAAGGAATTAAAGTTTCACTTTAGAGTATCCTTCCTATGGGTCTTGATGTTTTGTGAATGTTATTGTAACACTGGACTGACAATCTGGTATCCCTCATTACTGACCCATAATCCCCTTTTGGTCATGCATGTTACAGGTGATACTGTTTACAACACTTCTCGCATACAAACCATTACTAACCATGTGCTATAGCCGCCTTATCATTTTTATTCACCTGCAGGGATAAATAGGGCTCTTTCTCTGGAGAACTTTCCTTGGAGAGACCTTTTAGTGTTTCACCACTGATGAAATGATCATGTTATGCCCAAACAGAAACAGCTGGTGAATTTTACCCATTTATAGGAAATCTATCTTCCATTTAGATTTTGTGCAGAATATTGTGACAATAACTAATACTTTTGGCATTTATGTTTTTTTGTTTATCTCTTGCAAAATAATAATAGTTTTTAGCAAAATTTTTTTAGCAAAGTAGTAGTATAAAAAACTAAATCCATATATATCATCAGCATCCCTGTATATCACCAACAAAACCCTGTAAGAAGAGATATCTCATTTAAATTAA
This sequence comes from Pseudocheirus occidentalis, assembly GCA_028646575.1. Lineage (NCBI taxonomy): Eukaryota > Metazoa > Chordata > Mammalia > Diprotodontia > Pseudocheiridae > Pseudocheirus > Pseudocheirus occidentalis. The sequence continues at coordinate 18,653 of JAQQSW010000910.1, forward strand.
CTCTAGACATTATTTTCCTTTTCCCCCCCTTTTTTTCCTTTTGGATGGGGGAAGGCAGGGCATTTGGGGTTAAGTGACTTGCCCAAGGTCACACAGTTAACAAGTGTTAAGTGTCTGAGGCTGGATTTAAATTCAGGTTCTCCTGACTCCAGGGCCAGTGCTCTATTCACTGCACCACCTACCTGCCCAAACTCTAGACATTATAAAATACCTGGGAGTACACCTGCCAAAACAAACTGAGGAACTATATAAACAAAATTATTAAAAAAAAACCTTTTTGTATAACTAAAATTAAATTTAAATAATTGGAGAAATATTATTTTTTCATGGGTAGGTCTAATGTAAGAAAAATTATAATTTCACTTAAACTAATTTATATATTCAATGCCATCCCAATTAAATTACCAAAAATATTATCTTACTGAATTAGAGCAAATAATAATAAAATTAATTTGGAAGAATAAAAAGTCAAGAATATCAAAGGGAATAATGAAAAAATATAAAGGAAGGAAGTACTAGACCTTAAACTATATCATAAGGCAGTAATTTCTAAAACTACCTGATAGTGGCCAAGAAATAGAAATGTGTATAAATGAAAGTAGACAAACAATTTGTAGCAGCAAATAAACATAGTAACCTCATATTTGACGAATGTAAAGACTGAAGATACATATGAGTATGGGATATGAATTCTTAAATTCATTATTCGGTAAAAAAAAAAAGTTATTGGGAAAACTGGAAAGCAGTATGGTAGAAATTGGGCAAAGACCAATATCTTACATTTACCAAGATAAGGTCAAAATGGATACAAGACCTAAATATAAAGAGAGATATTACAAGAAAATTTGAAGAATGTGGAGCATATTGCTTATCAGATTTATGGCTTAGCCAACAGTTTATGAATAAACAAGAGACAGAGAGCAGAGTAAGGTATAAAATGAGTAACTTTAATTATGTTAAATTATAAAGTTTTTGTACAATAAAACAAATGTAGCCAAGATCAGGAGGAAAGCAGAAAATGGGGGGAAAATTTTTATAGACAACTTATCAGACAAAGTGTCGTATCTCAAATATATAAAGAATTTTGTCAAATCTATAAGAATACAAGTCATTCCCCAATTGATAAATGGTCAAAGGATATGAATAGGCAATTTTGTGATGAAGAAATGAAAACAATTTATAGTCATTTAAAATGCTCTAAATCATTATTGATTAGAAAAATGCTCATTAAAATAACCTTAAGATATCATTTTATACCTATCAGATTGGCTAGAATGATCAAAGGGGAAAGCAACAAGTGTTAGAGGGGATGTGGGAAAATTGGGACACCAATTCATGGCTGGTGGAATTGTGAACTGATCCAACTATTTTAGAGAGCAATCTGAAATTATGCCCCACAATTATTAAAATGCCCATACATTTTGACCCAGCAATACCACTACTAGGTCTATTTCCAAAGATTATTAGAGGATAAAAAGAACCTATGTGTTCTTTTATAGCAATTCTCTTTGTGGTAGCAAAGAACTGGAAATTATGGAGATGACCATCATTTAGGGAATGGCTGAATAAGTTGTGGTATATGATCATAACAAAATACTACTGTACTATAAGAAATGAGCTCATTAATTTTAGAAAAATATGGGTAGACTTGCACAAAGTAATGAAGAGTGAAATGAGCAGAACCAAGAGAACATTGTAAACAGTAACTGAAATATTGTTTTAAGAATAACTTTGAATGAATGTCATTTTGACTATTATAAATATGCAAATTAACAACAAAGGACCTACAAAGGGAAACACTATCTGCATCCAGAGAAGTAACTGATAAATAGAAGTATGTATAGAATGATTTTACACACATATACACGTGCACATTTGTGTCCAATGGTATCCATGGGTGGTGGGGGGAAGGAATAAAAGAAAGTTATATGATAACTTTATTATATATTTAAAAGGAATGGCAAGTTTTACATAATAGATTTGTAGTTTTGTGTGCAATTATTTTTTTAAAAAATCTACTATGTTATGGAAATGCTTGTTTTATTTCATAAATTAAAAATAAAATCAATAACAATTTTTTTTTGGAAGTTCAGTTCTGTTCACCTGGGAGTAGAGAGGTACTGTCTCAAACTTCAGGCTTTTCTGTGCTGCTATTTTCAAAACTAATTGCAGAGGTCTGCAGGTTCTTGGTGTTTCCAAGGTGGTGTGATCCAGGGAGAGGTGTGGCCACTGCTCTCCTGGTCTAGACTCTGGTCTTTACCTAGGAAGGATGTCTGGTTCCTTGTAGCCACAAGTAGTAGCACTCTCTTTGCCTTGGAATTGCAACCAGGGCCTCTACTCCCTTGTAACAGACCAGTAGTTCTCCTTTCTACCCTGGAACTGTGACTCAGAATTGCATATGGGTAATAGAATTGCCCATCAGTGACAGCTGATCAAAAGGTCTTCTGTGATCTCTTTCTGACCAATTGTCTGCCTCCCTTACTGTCTCTGGGCTGAGAGTTCCCAAAGTTGTTGCTGTTGTAGCCATTGTTACTGCCGAAGAGTATGTGGGCTCTGGACAGACTTCCACCCTTGTGCTAAAAACTTCTGCTGACTTTCTAAGTTTTCTTAGGGCAGAAAAAATCTCACTCTGACCTTTTGTTGATTGTGTCACTCCAAAATTTGATTTGAGTTGTTATTTTAAAGTTGTTTAGAAGAGGATGTTGGAAGAGTTCAGCTGAGTTTCCTCTAATCAATCATCTTGGCTCCTCTCCTTCTCAAGGCATTTGTTTCTTTGGAAAGATTTTACATCTTTTGTTCTAAACTTGATTTGCCTTCCAAGTCCTTCTTCTAAAGCTCTCATTTGTTTTTCAATTCTTTTTGCTAGCATTTAATTTCACTTACATTATTTTCTTTTAAAAACTATTTTCCCAATCACATATAAAAAGTTTTTAACATTCATTTAAAATTTTTTTGAGTTTCAAATTCTTTCCCTTCTTTGCTTCCTTCTCTCCCCCTGAGATGTTAAGCAATTTGATATACGTTATACATGAGTGATAATGCAAAATATATTTCCATATTAGTCATATTGTGAAAGAAAACCCAGACCAGAATAAAATAAAGTAAAAAATAGTATGCTTTGATCTGCATTCAGACTCCATTAGTTCTTTCTCAGGAAGTGGATAGCATATAATATCATTTTCAAGATTTTTCTTTCATTTTTAGTAGGAATTCTATTCGACTTTGTCACCAACTCATATTTTTCAACATATTTGTAGGTGTTCTGAGATTATTCTATTTTTCTGGGTTTCTGTCTTGAGAAATCCCTGGCATCATGATATCTCTTTATTAGGGGAGTCTTTTGGTTAAATCATCCTTCTAGCTTTACTTCCTCAGTTCAAACTTTGTGTTAGAGGCAGATTTTCTGAACTTCTGGAAGACATATCAGGGGACTGTATGGCACTGGTCTGTATTATCTGGGATCCTGATTCTAATATTGTCTTGGAATTGAGTGCTGTTTTCTTCAAGGGTCACAAGGGCACTTCAAACTAGAGAGCTGAAGCTATCAGCAGATCCTAATTTGTCTGATCTAGAGGATGATCTGGTTGCTGCCCTCCTGGATTTTCTGGGATCTGGATCTTAGTTTGGGTCTAGGCAACACAACTGCAGACTTTTCCCTGGGTGGAGCTCTAGTAGAAAGTTGCTATTGCCAGCCACTGTCAATTAGGTGGAAGGCTTTGCAGATTCAGAGTGACAGAATTGGAGGTCTACCAAAAATATGGAATGCTTCATAAATTTGCATGTCATCTCTGTGCCAGGGCCATACTAATCTTGTCTGTATCTTTCCAATTTTAGTTTATATGCTGTCAAAGCAAGTATCTTCACACTTTTATTAAGGATACCAGCTTTTCATGTGTAGGCCATTTTCATAAAGATTTTATAAAGATAAGAAAGTAGGCATGGAGTCAGGAGTTATTGATGTCCTTTGGGTTGCCATTTTTGGTATTAGTACTATCTGTGATTTTTTTTCTTTTGGAAAGAAATTCCACTCCTTTGGAATTTTCTCCTTTAGATATCTTCATTGCTAGGGTTTCTTCCCTTTCCCCTTCTGTCATGCCGTACCATCAAAAAAAATTGTAAATATAGCTGAAGTTGTCTCTGAAAGCCCTCACTACATACTTAACCATTGCTTCAACACTCATTCTTTGCCAAGTAGGGATTGTACCAGGACACCAGATACCATGGAGAGGCACACGGGCATATACAATTCTCTGGCTCTCCTTCCATGATTTAGCTCACTGAGGGAGAGGCATAAAGACACAATCACTTCAGGAAGTTCAGATAATAAAGTGTTGTCCTTCCTTCTCCAGACTTTTACCTTGCAGTCCTTCTACCTACACCTAAATTACCTAAAGGCAAACAGGTTGGTCAGCCTAATTAAATCCCGCCCTTCCTCAGGATGGTGCAATGGACAAAGAAATGAACTTGTAGTTAGAGCAATGAGTTCTTATCCCAACTCTAGGCTTTACTATTTTGTGTCCTTGGGCAAGTCATTTAATCTGTTATTTCATAACATGTACAAGGGAGTCGAACTAGTTGACTTCTAAGGTCCCATCCAGCTTTAAATCTAACATCCCTTAAATGCTACCCTGCAGGCATATGGACAGTGCAGTACAGCCCTACTCTGCTGCTATCCAGCTCTCTAGTGCTGAACCAGGCAACTACATTACTCTGATTTTCTATAAGTGCTATCCATGGTGCTTACTGCTATCTGTTCTAAGGACCACATAAATACTTTTCAACTTTAACATTCTACAAATCTATAATGCTTAAGTATATCATGGAATACAGATTATAATTTCTAATTGTCTCATGCTTGAGAACACAGATTCATGTGACCTTTTACAAAAGTTTTATTTTCAGAATTCATTAGGCGTTAGTGATGATCTTTAGATAATTTTCTTGTCAATATTCAAAATGTCCTTCCATAAAATCCTTCTCTGATGTCTCTTCATGACATAGAGGTGATGCTGAGCACATGAATACTATGCTTTAAATTCAGTACTGGTGACAGATAGGGCCAGTTTTCTGAGGACTACCCTTGCTGAGCACAGAGAAGTTCATTACCAGTAGGTTTGCTTAGTAGGTGATACAGTTCTTAGTAGGTTATACCAATCCATGAAAAAACAAAAATTTCCATTTAAGTCCTGAGAATAACTGATTTTAGCATTTTATCATTAGGCCAACTATAATAAATGTCATATTGCTGGATTAATAGAATTCATAAGAATCTAGATTTAATTCTGAATAATATTCATTCACCAAACATTTACTGAAGCACCTATGATAAAAAAAATCCATTGGTCAATATCTATTAAGCATCTACTGTGTGCCACATGCTGTGGGTACAGAGACAAAAACAATACATTCACTTCCCTCAAAGAGCTTATATCTTCAAAACATTGCAATGATCATTTTGAGAGATACAATGAAGAACACAACCTGGTTCTTCTTATAAGGGGTTTTCAGTTTAGTGGGAATGGGGAGATGATATACATATAGAAATAAGTATAACACAATGCTGAATATGAAAAGCACCATAAAATATGTATATTCCAAATACTGTGGAAGAGATTCGTTCGTTAATTGCAATAACAGGCCTGGAAAAAAATTTCTTCATTTAGACTTATTATGACAGTAAAAAGAAGACTAGATCTGGAGGCAGGAGAACTGAGTATGAATACCTGCTTTTACATTTATTATCTGTGTGATGTTCATGGGCAAATCACTTAATGTCTCTGACTTTCAATTTTTCCATCTATCATATAGGGATAAATTATAACTGAACCACAAACCTCATAGATGGAAAGCATTTTGTAAACCTTAAAGTGCTATGGAAATGTAAGTTATCATTATTGCTTTTCCTAATTAAGAAATTATGAAGGAACTGGAAAATCATGAAAATGATTTTTTCCCTACCAGTGCAAGATTTCAATCTTTGTTGGTAATGCAAATATCTTATGTTAATGTGATTTGAAGGTTATTCAATTATTTGTCTCAATTTCATAGTCAATGGGGGTGGAGCCAAGATGGCAGCGTAGAAGCAGCAAAGCACCGTAGCTCCCACACAAACACGCTAAAAAACTCATAAAATGGGACTCTAAACAGATTTTCAAGCTCCAAAACTCTCCAAAAGACAGAAAGCACATCTGTTGTTACAGGGAGCGCAGCAGGCATGGCTCTTCGCAGCAGTCTGGGACCCGCGGCTGCAACCCCAGCTGGGTCAAGCCTTGGGGCATTGGGAGGGGAGCCGCGTCTATAGGAGAGCAGATCAGCTGCACTGGAGGCACAGTTACCACATTTATCAGGCCAGAAGAAAAAAAGGTTAAGAGAAAGGTCAGTGGATTTTGCTAACTCGGGAGGAGAATAGCAGGTCCGGCCAAATTGCTCCCAGGGCAAGGAAGCAGTGGGAGGCGGCTGTAGCAGCAGGAACGGAGCAGCAGCGGCCTCCACTTGGCTGCTTCAGAGCCCTCGGCCTACAGATAGCAGGGGGGCTGAGGCGATCCATTAGGGCCAAGGGCTCTTGTGTTGAGCGGCCTGGATCTGGATCGTGGTCTTGAGTGGTGGTCCTGGGGTGCGCTTTCAGTGAGCCAAAGCTGGAGGGGGGGCTACAGCACCCCACTAAGAGCTCTGGCAGCTGTGAGGGCCCCAGCGATTTGGGACAGAGCTTTCCCCCTCCAGGAAGCAGAGTTCCACAG